>KE505221.1:479763-490038 GCA_000441515.1 Elaeis oleifera | reverse complement strand
AGAAAGGGAGGTGGAGGGGGGTCCAATCCAACAAGGGAAGGGGCAGAAGGAAAGGGAGGCTGATGTTAGATGTATGCCCTAAGAGCCAGATTAGCTGACACTTATAAAACACTCTTAGGGTATAATTTATAAATTGACTTTGAAATTAATAAAATTGAGTTATTTTCATCCGTATTTGTATTTATAGTGTCTGAGAATCGTCCATTGAGTTAATGAGCATGATAATATATATTCTCAAGAGTTGAGAATTTGAGACATATGCTAATCTTAGTTTACTCATAAATTACTTTCGATCGTAGAATCATCATGGAAATGATGATTAATCCGAAAGATTGATGTATGATCACTTTCTTTATATAGATGAATCTTAGATCTACGGTATGAAGATACCAGAGTGAAAGTATAGATATTTATTAAGAACAAAGGTACTGAGCATGACCATTTACAAACAATCACAAAATAATTTATCTTCTCGTTAGTGACATGTTCATAGCTACGGTTGTGTATTTAGTTATTTGACCTGAGGTGCATCAGCCATTCACTTTGAGGGTGCTATAGTTTGACTATACCATAACTCGATCTCCTAGTCATATGGAGCCTTGAGATATATGTTGGCTGCAGTATGTTAATTGTAGAAATTGGGTTGCACTAAAATAGGATCTATCGATCTCGATAGAGGAGTAGTCTTATATAGATCATAAGATTGAGTCCAAAAGTCCATCGTCTAGGCAATATGAAAGATAGAAAAGAGTTTCTATTAGGTTTCATATTGGACTCGAATCGATTGATTCTACCATATGACATTATGAGGTTTGACGAGTTAACTTTGACCTCGATTCTGTCGGAACTCATGATAGAAGAATCGAATCACATGATAACTGTACCTAGAGGTTCATTCTTTAGTTCTGTTAGATTGCCATAACATACTGCTAAGTGTCACTGGTAGATTGTGGGATCAATTAAAATTATTTCGATGATCAATAATTCTAATTAGCTGAATTGAAAAGAGTTTCGATCCATCGAAAAATTTGATGATGTTGGTGATAAAAATCACAAGATATCTTACTATCAGATAGAATTGGACCTATAGGGTCACACAAACAAGGGTATTGGTCTAGGATTGTAAAATTGGGCTAAGTGTAGTCTGATTGGGTTAGGATCAATTGAGTCCTAGCTTTGAATTTAAGAAAATCATACTAGCACATGGTTAAATCATTTTCTCCTACTTGATTAAGGTGCTATCGGATAGAATTTAATAAAATCTGATGCAAGCTCAAATTGGGTTCCACATGTTGGTTGTCCCGGATTTGAATTTGACCTAAATAGATTAGGTTTATGGGGGTGTCAAATGTTGGTGCCATCTAATGTTATTCAACCAAGAAGAGGGGAACACCCACATGGATTGGATCCATGTGTGTGTCATCCAAATCAGATAAGGGAGGGAGAGAAAATGGATAACAATGAGATGGTTTCTTTGAATTCGAATTCAAATTCAAATTCAAGTTCGAATTCAAGTTCAAATTCAAATTGTTTGAATTCGAATTTGAGAATTTATTTTTGGGGGCGATAACAACCAGATAGGATCTGATTTTGATCGACCAAAATAAGGAGGATAAGGTGGTTGGGCAGCTATTTTGAATTTGATTTGATTAAGTTCTATTTAAAGGCTGCATTGTTGCTCAATTTAAACCTAGCTCTAATATGAACTTTCACCACGCCTCTTCTCCAATTCTTCACACCATCTCCCTTCCTCCCTCTGACCTCTAAGCCTCTTCCACATTCAAGGGTGTTGGACAAGCCACCTGGTGGGTTCGAAGAGTCAAAGGCCATCAGTTCTATGTGAAGAGACGAAAAAGCTATGATTAGAGCCTGATCGGAGCGCTGCTGGAGATCAGATTGAAGACAGACCAAAGAGCTTATAAATCCATCTAGGAGTAGACTGATTGAAGAAGGAAAAAGCATCCTAGACCAAACCTAAGTAGATATATATAGAGGTCGGGCACGTGCATGGCTCGACAGTGAACCTCGAATTCACTGATCATCAGATTGCGTTGTTCTTTTACCCACGCACGGTGATGAGATCACCTCTTATCTTTATTACATACTAATTTTATATTTAATATATGCTTTATTTATTTGATTTAGAGCTATGCATGGCATGTCTGGTCGGTAAAAATTTTGAATTTCTGCTTCCTCTGATTCGATCCGATCCAGTGCGCCAACCGATCCTTCAATTGATATCAAAACTAGATTGTTTGGATCATAGATCTTAATCGGATCAGATCTGATTCAGATGTGATCTGAAGAGTGATCAGATCTGAAAATATTTAGATTAGATCTAAATTTAGCATGTTTAGTTAGATCTAAAATTATTTTAGATTAAAATTCAGCATGCTTTGGACTAGATCTTTTTGATATATGTGATATATGTGTAGATCTAGTTTATTATCTGAGTAGTCAAGTACTCGAAATGGGCTTATCACTAGGCCATCCGATAATAAAAGAAAGTAGTAATTAATCCCTCTCTTGTCCAATCGATGGGTTCTCTTATGACGTGTAGGAGTGCCATGTGATTGCATCCCATAAAGAAGAATAGTGAAAAGAATTTATATTTCATACATGATTAAATTTTGTTCCTAATTTGCATATTTGATATGCATTTTGATATGTTTTGGGATCAAAAATTACATATGTGATATATATTTAGTTTGTAGAATTTAGATCTGAAATTTAATTTTACAAAATCCTAGATCTAAAATCATAGGATCAAAATCTGAAATTTTATGAAACCCGGAACCTACTGCTGGCACGCCTGCTGAGTCGACATTCCTTGTTGAGTTGACTCAGTATCCTGGTGGGTCGGCTCAGTCAGGTTACTATTTGTCACAGGTTAGTCTGCTCAACCCTATGATTGAGCCGACTCACTGTACTGAGCCGACTCATATCCAGGGTGAGTCGACTCAGTTCTGTGAATAGAAACTTTTGTATATGATATAATGCAAAGTAATCTAAATTGTTTAGACATAAGATCCATGGACTTAATTGAGAATTAAAAATAAATTAAACAGATCTAAAATTATGAATTTCAAGATCTAAGTCAATTTCATAATACATGGGTTCAGGATATGGGTAGCTCAGTTAGGTCTAATTTGAGCGGTTGATCAAATCGAATTGAATGTTGGTTAGGAAGAGATCAAATATGCTTATAACCAACCAAGTAGTTATAAGTTTGGTCAGATCGATTAACAGCCATATATTATCGATCAACTTAAGATCTAATTTGACTCAATGATTTGAGCTCGGGTCAATAGGCTAACCTGATCAATTCTAATCAATCAGTTTGGTATCTAAGGTAAGTACATAGATAGTGGTTCATTAATTAATTCTATTGTCTGATCTGATCAATTCATTGATGTTTAAGTAAAGCAACGGAGGAACCCCACACATCTTAACTTACCTGACCATTTTAAGAGATTAATTTTGTAATCGGTTAACTTATTGAACTCAAGCTAGCCCATGCTACTAGATTAGTCATAACCATTATGACTAATTAGGAAAGAGATCTGAGTCAAATCTTTTTAATAAATATTAAATCTAGCGGTCTTCCATCATTGTAGTTGTGTGGGCCCTTTTCGGGATTGATTGTTCTCGACTAGATATAGTGGTTCAGTTGCATCAAAAAATACAACCACGCTATTAGGCATGAGATGCTGCGGGTGGAGATGGGATTGGACTCAATATTTGAATACAGTGAGGATCCCAATAACGGCTTATTCATGCAAACGGTAGGTCTGACTTAACTAAGGAGTGGGCCAATATTTCGGGCACGATGAGTCTTCACGAATTAGAAACCGAAGTTAGCTACATTATGTTTGGAGAAATATTAGATAAGAGTTATCTACTTATCAATTGACCCATCACCAATAGCTATTAGGTGAGGTGGTGAGTCAATTGGTGAGACCGCAAACCCACTAGAAACTTTTGATCGTGAAGGTTTTCATTTCTCTACCCAAAAGTATGGGGATCCGTGAAACATAGTGAAAGATTTAATTTATTTTAAAATAAATTTTAAATAAATTGATTAAGTCAATTATAAAATCTAATTAAAAACTTTGTCTCTCTGCAGGAACAATGTTGCTCCTAATTCTCTAGCCAGAATCCTAGAAACCAATAGGTTGATTGGACGTAATTTTAAGGATTGGCTTCAAAACTTGAAAATTATTTTGAGTTTCAAGAAATTGGCCTATATCCTTGACCAGAACCTTGCCCCTGTACCAATCTGTTCGATCGCTGATCAGAGAGCATCTCATGAGAAATAGTTGGATGACGACACAAAGTTAGGTGCTACATGTTGGCATCAATGTCTAACGAATTACAGTGCCAACACAAAGATATGATGACTGCCAAGCAGATGTTGGTTCACCTACAAGAGTTGTATGGTGAACAGAGTCATGCAACTCACTATGAAATATCCAAGCGACTCTTCAAAGCGAAGATGCATGATGGGCGGTCGGTCCACAATCATTGTTTAACAATGATCAAGGACCTCGAAGAGCTTAAGAAGCTCGAGATGTCCATGGATAAGAACTTGTAGATTGATCTAATTCTGTAGTCCTTAATTGATTCATATGGGGAGTTTATTGTAAACTTTTAATGAATAAGATCCAGTGCATCATTTATGAGTTGGTCAATATGCTGGTAACTACTGAAGAGATCTTGAAGAGTTCAAAGAGCTCTATCTTGCTATGGAGCAGACTTCTTTTTCAAGAGAAAGTCTATTAGGAAGAAGAAAAGTTTGTGAAAAATAGAAAGTGGAGCAAGAAGAACGAGAAGAAGACGGTTCCGAAGAAGAAAGTCATCAAGAAAGAAAAGTATTTTCACTGTAACACTGACGGCCATTGGAAGCGGAACTACTCTGCTTACCTGATGATCCTGAAGAATAAGAAGGAAGGTGGACCTTCTGAAGGTATGCTCGTCATAGAAACAAATCTTATAGTTTCTTCTACATCCAGTTGGGTGCTTGACTCTGAATCTAGTGCTCTTTTGTGCATTTCTTTGCAGGATTTTGAGGATAGCAGGAGACTGAGGGATGGAGAAATGATCTTACGTATTGGGAATGGAGCAAAAATTACTGTTGTGACCATGGGAACATACCCTCTACGATTATCATTGAAAATTATTTTATTGTTAAATGACTATTATTTTATATCTGCTATGAGCAGAAATCTAATTTCTATCTCTTGCTTAACACAAGAAGATTATGTAATTAGTTTCTTTAAGGACCACTGTAATATCTATTTTGAAAATAATAAAATTGGTAGTGATTTCCTTATAAACGATCTTTTTCAGTTACATGTAGATGTTTTTATGAATTGTGTCGAGCAAAATATGAATGCCATAGGTTCTCAACGTCCTAAAGATAGTCTTAACGAAAAGTATTTGTGGCACCTAAGGCTAGGTCACATTAGAGAAGACAAGATTAATAGATTGGAGAAAATCGGACTGTTGGGTCTGTTGACTTTCGATTCATATCCATTCTGTGAATCATACCTTCAAGAAAAATGGCCAAGCTACCCTTTGTGGGATATGAAAAAGGACCACAGAAATATTTGCTCTGGTATATTTCAATGTATGCGGCCCATTCGATGTGCCTATCAGAGGAGGTTTTCTTGACTTCATTATCTTTATTGATGATTTTTCACAGTATGGATATGTGTACCTTATGCATCATAAGTTTGAGGCCTTTAAAAAGTTCAAAGAATTCAAACATAAAGTAGAGAAATAAATCAAAAAATTTCTTAAGGCTCTTCAATCAGATCGAGGATGTGAATATCTTAATAGAGAGTTTTTAGATTATCTCAAGGAGCATGGCATAGTCTCACAGTGGACTCTTCCTAGAATGCCTCAACTCAATGAGATTTTAGAATGGAGAAATTAGATCTTATTAGATATGGTCTGTTCCATGATGAGCTTCATAGACCTTCCTATTTTTTTTGGAGACATAATCTTTTGACTGCAATTTATGTACTGAATAGGGTTCTATCTAAACTGTTCCTACCACACCATATGAGATATGGCATGGTAAGAACCAACTCTGAGTCATCTCAAGATTTGGGATTGTCCGGCCCATGTCAAATGAGAACAGACAAATAAGTTAGAAACCAGATCCCTTAAAGCTTGTTTATTAGATATCTTAAGGAGTCTTTAGGATATTATTTCTATCTTCCAGAAGACCACAATGTGATTGTGAGTCGACATGTAGTCTTTCTTAAAAATAGTTTATTCAAGATGGAGGCATGAAAAGATAAATTAGGCTTGAGGAGAAAGTCTCTGAAGAGTAGAGAGCTATGGAACCTGAGGAACCTATTCAGTTTGAGTTGATCCACACACTTCCTCCTCCACCTCGTAAGTCTAGTAGGATTTTTCATCCTCCTGAGAGGTACTTAGGTATTATCTCAGAAGATGTAGAGAAAATATTTCTCACAGAAAATAGGATACATGGAGATGACCCCAAGACCTATAACGAAGTGATATTAGATATTGACTCTGAGAAGTGGTTAGAGGCAATGAAGTCAGATTCAATGTACTCAAACTAAGTCTGGATCTTGGTAGATCTATCTGAAGGTATTATACCTATTGAGTATAAATAGATCTTCAAGAGAAAGATAGGGACAAATGGAAAGATAGAGACCTTCAAAACTAGGCTCACGGTGAAAGTGTATAGTCAGCACAAAGGTATTGACTATCAGAAAATTTTCTCATCTATAGCAATGCTTAAATCCATCAGCACACTGCTTGCTGTTGTAGCATATTTTGATTATAAAATATGATAAATGGATGTGAAAATGATATTTCTGAATAGATATCTTAAGAAAGATATCTATATGGAACAATCACTTAGTTTACTTTCAGTGATAGTGATCACAAAGTTTGCAAACTGCAAATATCTATTTATGGACTCAAACAAGCATCTCGGAGTGGAATGCTCGTTTCAATGAGGTAATCAAATTGTTTGATTTCATCAAGAACGAGGAGGAGCCATGTATCTTCAAAAGGTTAATGGGAGCACTGTCACGTTTCTCGTATTGTACATGGATGACATCCTCCTAATTGAAAATTATATTTTCATATTAACCTTGATCAAAGTTTGGTTGCCTAAAGAGTTTTCTATGAAAGACCTAGGAGAGGCATCCTTCATTTTGTGGATTAAGGTTTATAGAGATAGATCTAAGAGGATGCTAGGATTATCACAAAAGATGTACATTGAGGAGGTACTGAAGAGATTCAGCATGAAAAAATCTCAAAGGGGTCTAGTATCCTTCAAATATGGTATTCATCTCTCCAAAAAGATGTACCTCAACACACTGGAAGAGATTGAACATATGAGCAAGATCCCTTATGCTTCGGTTATAGGGAGCCTCATGTATGTCATACTTTAGACACGACCTAATATCGTCCATACTATGAGCGTCACAAATAGATATCAATTGAATCTAGATGAAGAGTATCGAACTTATGTGAAATATTTCCTAAATACTTGAGAAGGATTAAGGATATATTTTTGATCTTTGAAAATGGAGAACTCAATGTGCAGGGGTATACAGATTTAGACTTCATGTCTAATATTAATGATCGAAAGTTGACATCAGGAAGCATCTTCTTGCGCAATGGTGGCACCGTCAGCTGGAAGAGTTCCAAGTAGACTGTGATTGCAGACTCCACCCTGAAAGCAGAATACATCACCATATCGGAAGCTGCGAAGGAGGCATTCTGGTTCAAGAAGTTTATTACAGAACTAGGTGTGATGTCATCAGATGCTGTTCCACTCTACTATAACAACAACAATATCATAACCCTAGCTAAGGAGCTAAGATCTCAGCAGAAATCTAAGCACATCGAGCGGCGGTTCCACCTCATCCACAATTATCTTGAGAAGGATACGTTGAGGTGAAGAGAGTCGACACCACGGACAAGTGGCTGATCTACTGACAAAATAATTGAGCCAGCAAAAGATTGAAGCCCACTTTGAGAAGATGGGACTTAGATTTGTAGCTAATTGGCTTTAGTGCAAGTGAGAGTTTGTTAAATGTATACCTTAAGAGCCAGATTGGTTGATACTTATAAAATACTCTTAAGGCATAATTTATAAATTGACTTTGATATTAATAAAATTAGGTTATTTTAATTCACATTATGTTTATAGTGTCTATGAATCATCCATTGAGTTAATGGGTATGATAATACATATTCTCAAGAGTTAAAAATTTGAGACGTGCTAATCTTAGTTAATTCATAAACTATTGTCGATTATAGGATCATCATGGAGACGGTGATCGATCCAAAAATTAGTATATGATCGTTTTCTTGGATAGATGAGTCTTGAATCTATGGTATGGAGATATTAGAGTGAAAGTATAGATGGTTGTTGAAATAAGGATACTGAGCGTGACCATTTACGAACAATCACAAAAATATCTACCTTCTCGTCAGTGACATATTCATAGCTACGATTGTATGTTTAGTTCTTTGATCTGAGGTACATCAGTCATTCATCTTGATGGTGCTGTAGTTTGACTACACCATAACTCGGTCTGCTAGTCATGTAAAGTCTTGAGGAGTATGTTGGCTGTAGCATGTTCATTGTAGGAATTGGGTTGCATCAAGATGAGATCTATCGATCTCGATAGAGGAGGAATAGTCCTATGTAGATTATGAGATTGAGTCTAAAAGCTCATTGGAAATGATAATGTGAAAGATAGAAAGAGTTTTATTGGGTTTCACATCAGACTCGAATCGATTAATTCTATCATATGATAGTGATGAAGTTTGATGAGTTAACTTTGACCTCGATCCTATCGAAACTCACGATAGAAGAACCGAATCACACGGTAACTACACCTAGAGATTCATTCTTCAGTTCTATTGAATTTTCACTATATATTGCTAGGTATCACTGGTGGATTGTGGGATCAATTAGAATTATTTTGATGATCAATAATTTTAATTAGCTAAATTGGAAAGAGTTTCGATCCATCGAAAAGAGTTTCAATGATGTTGGTGATAAGATCATAATATATCTCACTATCAGATAAAATTAGACCTATGGGATCTCACAAACAAGGATATTAGTCTAGGATTCATAATTAGGCTAAGTGTAGTCTGATTAGGTTAGAATCAATTAAGTTCTAGCTTTGGGTTTAAGGAAACTATGCTAGCACATGATTAAACCCATTTTCTTCTACTTGATTAGGATCCTATTGGATAAGATTTAATAAATTTGATGCAAGCTCAAATTGGGTTCCACATGTTGGTTATCCAGGTTCGAATTTGATCTAATTAGATGAGGTTTATGAGGGTGTCAAATATTGGCACCACCCAATGTTATTCGACCAAGAAGAGGGGCACACCTACATGGATTGGATCCATGTGTGTGTCGCCCAAATCAGATAAGGGAAGGAGAGAGAAATGGATAAGAATGAGATGGTTTCATTTGAATTCGAATTCATATTCGAATTCAAATTGTTTGAATTTGAATTTGAGAATTTATTTTTGTGGGTGCCAGATAGGATTTGGTTTGGTCGATCAAAATTAGGAGGATAAGGTGGTTGGGCGGCTGTTTTGAATATGATTTGATTAAGTTCTATTTAAAGGCTGCATTGTTGCTCGATTTAAATGTAGTTCTAATCTAAACTTTCACCACACCTCTCCAATTCTTCATGCCATCTCCCTTCCTCCCTCTGACCTCTAAGCCTATTCTATTTAAGGGTGTTGGACAGGCCACCTAGTAGATTCCAAGAGTCGAAGGCCATCAATTTTACGTAAAAGATGAAAAGGCTACGATCAAAGACTGATCAGAGCACTACCGAAGATCAGATCGAAGACAGACCAAAGAGCTTATAAATCCATCTAAGAGTAGACGGATTGAAGAAGGAGAAAGCATCCCAGATTAGATCCGAGTAGATACCTGTGGAGGCCGGATACGTGCGTGGCTTGACAGCGAACCTCGGATTCACTGATCATCGGATTGCGGTGTTCTTCTACCTGCGCATGGTGATGAGATCACCTGTTACCTTTATTGTATGCTGATTTTATATTTAATATATGCTTCATTTATCTGATTTAGATCTATGCATGGCATGCCGGTCGGCGAAATTTTGAATTCTGCTACCTCTAATCCAAAAATCTAGATTATTATTATTATTATTATTATTATTATTATTATTATTATTATTATTATTATTATTATGTTCTATCTTAGTATTATTATTATTATTA
>KE505221.1:451687-477583 GCA_000441515.1 Elaeis oleifera | reverse complement strand
CTTTCTTTCTTTTTTTCCTTTTCTTTTCTTTTTCTTTCTTCCTTTTTCTTCTTCCTCTTCGTGCATTTGGGCAAACCGAAATAGGGGATCGTGATCCCCTTCTACTTCATCCCCCATCCCAACGTAACTCGATTGGAAATAGCGACTAGGGGCTTCAGCACATGACGGTGCAGCCGTGGCTCCCCGATCAAAAGCTTGCCGGCGACAGACGGCGTCGGAAAATCAGCCAACAAGAACGGCCAAATAGGGTACCAAAATCATCCAATAAATCTAAAAAAATCAATCTAAAAATCATGAAAACTCTCTCTATAATTCAAAAAATCAAAGAGAATGATTTTTTACAGGATTTACCTTGCTCTTCTTGGTGTTTTTGGCCATGAATCTCTCAGCACAACTTCGTCAATCCATGGACATGAAAGGAAAAACTTGGAAGAACAAAGAAAAGAGGGATCTCCGGTGATTGATGGCACGAGCAGCGCATGAGGGCGGCCTGGGGGGGTTGTGGAGGGGAGGAGGGGTGGTGTGGGGGTGTGGAGATTCTTAGGTCCGTATTTTTTAGAGGGGCCACAGCCCCCCGTGCCTCCATGTAGCTCCACTGGGCAGCACAAGCACAAGGTGGGGGTTGGTTGGGGGGGCCTAGGGGTTGCGATAGAGATGGACAGTGGCGCGGTCGTGGGAAGGAAGGGGGTCTTGAGAGAGAGAGAGAGATGAGAAAAAATGAGGCGGCACGAGCACGGGATGGCCGCGGCTCCACCCTTCATCCACCTCCTGCCGACCGCGGCTCTGCCCTTTGTCCACGCCCCCTCCCTCGCCACCTATGGCTCCACTAATGGCCGATGGAGAAATTTTTTGAAAAAATAATTTAATTATAATTCAATATATTATGATTTAATTATAAAATAATTATAATTTAATTATAATATATAAATAGTAAAAAGACTGAAATACCTTTTGGAGCACTTAAAGGGAGGGATGGCATTTTCATCTTTTCGAAGGACAACATAACGGTGTTGTCACTTAAATGAATAGAAGGGGCATATTGATACACTTCGATAATTTGGAGGGTCTAATTGAGATATTTTAAACTTGAAGGAGCGTAAGTGAAATTGAGATAAACTTGAGGGGTGTCCGTATATTTTTTTTTAAAAAATTATGATATCCTATGTCATATTATAACATCCTGTATCAAATTATGACTTCCTACTAGTGGCAGAGTATAAGAGGGACCAGAGGTGACCACTGCACCCCCAAAAAATTTTAAATACTTATTATCTATATATTTACATATATGGTGGCCCTCCCAATATTTTAGTCTTACACACATTACAAGTCCATCAGTTTGAAAAAAAATCATATAATTAATTTATATATTGATTTTTATTAAAAATAATAATTTTTTTAAAAAATAATTAATTATTATTTTTTAATCTTTTATTTATTCTTTAACCTTTAATGTGGAAGAGATTATTAAGATTTTTACACAATCAAAATCATTTTGCAGATGGTATAAGATAATATTTTTTTTACTTATCTTTGTTTGTACATAAATTAAATATTTATTTATATTTTTGTAATACTTTTAGATATATATATCTTTATTTTATTATTTATTATAAAATATTTTATTTAAAATTATTAATAAATTATTACCTTGTCCTCTCATTATTTGATGTCAGGCTCTACTACTACTTCCTGCATGTAGGATGTCATGATATGGCTCAGAAAATTATGACATCCTAGTATATTATGACATCATCTATATAGGATGTCATAATATAGCTCAAAAAATTATGACATTCTGATATATTATGACATCCTGCATCAAATTATAACTTCCTGCATGCAGGATGTCATAATATAGCTCAAGATGTCATAAAATAGGAGGAACATTTTATCCAACCATTTTTCAACATATATTTAATATCCGTAGTTCCATTTTTTGTTTGAAAATTTTGAATGATAAAATATCCCTGCTCGTTGAAAAAAATTATGATATCCTATGGTATATATGATATCCTGCATCAAATTATAACATCCTATACGTCAAATTATGACTATTTGCATGCAGGATGTCATAATATGGATATAAAATATCATAATCTTTTTCAAAAAGTAGAGATATTTATTGTCATTCAAAATTTCAAACGAAAAGTAAAACTGCAGACATTCAATGTGCTTTAGAAAGTGGTGGCTACGTAAACCAATGAGATAAGGCGGTGTATTTCACGTCAGATTTTGTACACCGCCTACGGTGCACAAAGAATTTCTCTTCTTCCATTTTGATTCTCTCAATCCCAAAAAGTATTAGGCCATTTTCTTAAGCCTCATTACATAAAGCTTTTGGAGAACAAAAAGAATTTTGTAGCCCTTCAAAAATATTTTTGGAATGGTATAGTGGTATTTGGTAAAATTTTAGAAATTGTTTTAGCTTCAATGAAACATTCATGATGACCAAAACACCCATAGATAAATCTTATATTATATCATATTAAATCATATCATATGATATTATAATATTATAATTACAACATATTATATTATATTATATCATCATATTATATTACATTATATTACTTTACCATATTATCTTCCATTGTACACTACTTTGTAACATCCTTTATTGCCGGTTTGTTATTCAAAAAAAATACTTTCCCAGTTTATCTACCAAGCACATGTTAAAGATTTATAGCGTTTCAAAAATTTAGTTATCAAACAAAAATAGTTTTTTTTGTAGAAACTCTTTTTCTCAAAAACTCTACTACCAATTATAATCTCAAATATAGCTACTTTCTAAATCTTTAGGGTTTGTGTTAAAAATTCTATTGAATTCATAGACTGGCCCAGCAAGTATATCCCAAACATAGGCTTACGGGCTTATAGGCTGGGCTAAACCTATACTCAAATGTATTTACGGTTGGTTTTGGAATGAGCTAGGCCAAATACGATATGAATAACAAGAAAACCTAAATAGACTGAGTTGTTTTTCTTCCTAAGGGATTTGGGCTAGCCTGCTCCAAAACCAATAGTTATGGATATAGGCCTTATCTAACTGATTTTACTAACCCAATTCATTAATCTAATAAAATTTTCAGTTCATTCATCCAAATAGACCTTTAAGATGGCATTATAAGAACGTTTATCTTCACCAAAAAGCCATCTTCCCTTATATTTATTATTATATTTATCTCCATGCAGAATCTGGTTGAGCTGGAAACCAATCACCGCCTCTGGAAGGATCCTACTATACTAGCATACACATTGTTTATGGTCCCTGAGGAATGTCAAGAAATCTCCAATTTCTACTGCGGTTGTCCTAAAATATCCTTGTCAGCAGTAAAGTAACAACCGCTCTCAATGCAGCTATTCTCCTTAAAAGTCGCTTCCGTGTGTTCCTCATGTGCTGGAATAGAAACTTGTCGCCGCAAGTTAGGATACGCTTTCTTGTGCTGTTCTTCCATATCAGCTGGGATCATTGATTAAATCTGAAGGGGCAATGATTATACAACGGTTCTAGGGTTTGGAGGGCCTTCCTTAAGCTGCTTGTTAATCTTTCGAACTCAAAGGCAACATACTCCAAGGCTACCATTTTCCCTTCTTCAGAGAGCCTTGTCGGCCATCGTATGTGAATGAATTGGATCTGGATAGCCAGAACAGCTAGGCTCATTGTGAAAGATCTATCCAAAGAACCTGGATTACAGTAAATCCAACAGCTAGCAAGAACAGCTAGACACTAGCATTTAACGCATTTAACACACGAGGTGCATCCGGAAATCTCATTCAAGTTAGATTTCTTTTGGTAGTTTTTCCCTTTCTCTGGTTCTCTGACGCATGTAACCTTTTATTTCTTGGAGCACTCCCGTAATTATAATGATTGGGTAATTTCTTTTACAACTCTTAAGACACTCACTTAAGCTTCGCTTCTTCACGTGCCATCCCATGAAACTATTGAACAAACAACCCATTAAATATAGTAGAAGATGATTGGTAGATTGATGAACTCAAAATAGTGAGAGCGGAGCATTCAGATATTTTATAGGATAGCAGTAGCCTATATTAATATTGTTGGGACAATTCAGCCAACCACCCAATTCCGACTCTCAATCGACCTCATAGACACAAAATACCGACTATAAATCGGCTTGCCAACCAACAGTCGGCTATCAATCAACTTGCTGACCGACAGTCGGCTATTCTCAATCATCGATAAACTCCAACTATGATAACTCGACTGATTTCAGATCGAAGACCATCGGCATATCAGAGTTACCGATCGATGCTCATTCGGACTTTCACAACTACTGATATACGATCGACATATTTTGACTACCGACGTATAGTCAGCTTACAAGGAATTGCCAGCGCAGAAAGCGCATAATGACCAGAACGTGATCAGTGACGGATGTAACCACCCATCCTATGATCATATAATGCTGAAATAAGCAGAACCCATGTGCCTAACCATTACAGATGGTTATTAACTATTCGCCTATAAAAGGAGGTAAACAAATGGCATTGGGTAAAATAATTCTGAGCTGATACTCTACCACTCTAAATACTTATCTGCTGTTCACCACTCCCCACTGACTTAAGCATCGAAGGATCTCCGTTGGATACAATTTTGGTCAGTATGGACTTCATTTTGTTGGTGCTCTTCATCGGTGATAGACGCAACAGGAGATTGGCCGTAATAGATTAGCATGCCAGGTAGGGGAAAGAATACAAGCAATCATGACAAAGATCAGAGCTCAATATTTTACTGGATTCACGAGGCAATCTTTCTACCGGAAAGATCTTCTCCTCCCATCTCCACTGGCCAAGCCCAACTCTTCTCATCCAGTAATCACTACGGACGCACAAATTGTTGCTCTAATGCAGCAAATGAAGGTATTGACAGAGGCAGTTCACAACCTCCAACAGCGACAGACACAGCAACAGCAGCAACCATCGGTGGAGGAGCCAGTGGCTCATTCAATGCCATCCAGGCATAGCCACCGTCCTCTATGGCATTCACCCTCTTCATCTCCAGAACGACGACCGTCTCGATGTTCTCATCGAGTTGAGCAATCGTATTCTCAGTATTTTCATCATGTCGCTCATCCTTCATGACAATCTTCTCCTCCTTCTCATATACATAGTATCAAGAAGAGGAAGAGGCCGTATGTACCTTCTGCTTCTCCATCTTCAAGTTCTTCAAAGGATTCTATCTCTGAATTTTTTTAATAACGGCGGCTCGATGACTATGAGCGCAAGTTCAAGAAGATCGATCCCCAACTTATCCGATTTCAAGTGGAAGATCAAAAATCCTCCAACGACTATGACTTCCACACTGTCCAACCTCTCTCTCAACGTATCTTGGATGAGCTGATTCCGTCTCGGTTCAAGATGCCACAGATGAAGCCATACGACGGCTCCACCAACTCAATTGATCATTTGGAGAGCTATAAGGCTCTCATGATAATTCAAGAGGCAACTGACGTCTTCCTACGTATCAGCATTTCAGCAATAATTCGGAAAGCAGCTCGAGCCTGGTATTCTGAGCTTCAGTCAGAGAGCATAAATTCTTCGAGCAGCTCAAGCACTCCTTCATGGCCTATTTCAGTACTAGCTGAAAGGTGCTACAGACATTAGACAATCTCTTCTCCAGTAAGCAAAGCGAGACAGAGACATTAAGAGATTTCGTGGCTCACTTCAACGTGGCCACACTTGAGGTTAGGAACCTCAATGAAGATATAGCCATATCGGCCATGAAGAAAGGTCTTAAGAGATCCAGATTCACCTATTCTCTTTATAAGACTCTCCTCTAGACCTATGCTAAACTCTTGGAGTGTGTATACAAGTATATTCACATGGATGAAGGTACTTCTGATCGGTGCCAGATAGAAGAAAAGGTCAGAAAAAAATAAAAAAAAGTAAAGCTCCGACCGAACCAAATCGATCAACCATCAATAAGCGAGCTTCACCTCGACGATAGAGTCCAAGGCTAAATCACTATAGAAGCAGGTATGGCTCCTATACTCCTCTTTCTGCTCCTCATGTGTAGATTTTAATGGAGATCAAGAGAAAGAAGTACCTTCAACATCCTCCACCGATGAAAGCGCCACTGAGGAGTCACAACAAGAAGAAGTATTGTTGGTTTCATCATGATCACGGTCACGATATCAAATAATGTATCCAACTCAGGGATGAGATAGAGGTCCTGATTCAATGTGGCTATCTCAAAAAATTTTGACGAGATCGTCCGACTCAACCTTCCACCGACCAACAGCCTCAGCCACAAGCTGAGAAAATGATCAACAATTAGCCAACAGCGGGAGTGATCAATATGATCTTTAGACGACTGAAGGACTAGAGGGCAACTTTTAAAGAACAGCCGGCGAAGAAACGACGACTGGACAATGTAATCATTTTTTTGGAAGATGATGTTCGGAGAATACAAACTCCCATTATGATACTATCGTCGTTTCGATGATGACAGCAAACTATGATGTAAAAAAAATTTAGTTGATAATGAAAGTTCTATCGACGTTCTTTTTACTCGATGACAGATGGCGATATGGCGAAGACAGCGATGAGTCCTCTGGCACTGACGTAGATCAGAACTCCTCGAAGGTGGGGGCCCTGGGCATGCTGTGCTTCCTCTGATAAGCCATAGTCAACGCAAGGCGAAGAGACGTGAGAACTCTTGCTGCGTTAATAGCCTCAGGCTTAATCAGGTTTAGATTCGGGCTTGGGCCCGGGCTGGGCCAGAGGTCTACCCGAGCCCGGCCCAAAAGCAAAATGGCCGTATTTTTGGCCCGAGCCCTGTCTAAATGATTTCGAACTAAGCCCGAAGCCCGACCTGGCCCAATGGGCCTTAGGTGGGCCCGAGCCCACTTCCAGCCTGGGTCACATTCAGTGATCTGTGTAAGACTTCCAGTCTTATGGTGACTCGAAACTGGAGTGCTCTATGACAGACTGCCTAAGACTATACAGTCCATCCCGGAGCCTACGTGTGGCCCCCTCTTCAAAAATCCGACAGCCAACCTGCTCATCCTGAGGAGTTTCGAATCGGTAGTACTCTTACAAATAGAAGCAAGTATGTATTAATAAACATAATACAAATCTATCATGAATTTAAAATTAAACACCTTTGACCTACCAAGAACATCTCCCAGGCTGCATCATGAGCCCCTGATGGTCTATTGGAGAACTCGTTCACCAACTCTAGCATCAATCGTTGGATGATCACGGTAACCACACGAGGCACCCTAGGGTCTCTAAACATGCTACAAAATTAATTTTAAACAATAAATGCGATACTCTAAAATGGCTAAATTTTAAACATTTCAGTGAAGATATAGTACTTATGAGCGGCTCTGAATGTGGACGAACTCTCTATCTTTTGATTGAGTCAGAGGTACCGCAGGTCAGGCAGGTCTTCTATCACACCACTGACTTTGAGAGTCGGACGCTGTTTTGTGTGACTATGGGATCATTGGTGACCCCATATCGTTCGAACTTGAGAATATTGAGACATTATAAAGAATATTATATTAGATAATAAAGATAAAATAATATAAAAGAGAATATCTAAAGTATTAAAGTTTACCGCATGATATGTCTGGCGCAGAACCATGCGAGCTGGCTACATGAGAGCTCTCTCCTTGGCTGCGATGACTCTGACCTCTAGAAGAAATAATCTATAATCTCTGAAAATAAAATAAATAAATTCACAGATTAATTATATAATGATGGGTGGTAATCAAGATTTAAAATGACATATTTTGTTGGCCAATAATCCAATGGTCTATAACTAAGTTAATTGAATTTAAAAACTGTTATAATTGATATGTCTCAAGTCTAAACCAATATGGAGGGATATAATTTTAATATACTGCTTCGATTCTCGAATGAATTATTTCTATATATTTCATTCGATGATATAAGGCTATAGATACCTCCAGCCCATCCATCGGATGGTTAGATTGAATTTTCACCTCTTTATACCCATCCCTTCCATCTCAAGTCTAAACCGACATGGAGTATATTTTGATATACTCCTTCGATTCTCGAACGGATTGTTCTACACATCTTACTCGATGATATGGACATATCTACACCTCCATCCCATCTATTAGATAGGAAGATTGACTTTTGACCCCTAGATCTCTTTCTCCGACTCAAACCTAACTATGTAAATTTTAAATATAAAATTTAGAGCAAGTAAAGAAATTTATTAATACTGCTTGACTTACTGTGATGGCTGTGACAACGAGCTCAACTGAATGAATGACAAGTAACTGAAATGTTGACCTTTATATGCGAATGCCCTCAAGATAGGGAGCGCAATATCCTGGAGGTTTGAATCTTTTTATTTTTGACTTGATTCTATCTTTAAAGTGTGCATCTCAAGTCCAAAAATTATAGATTTTCTTATGATAAGTATGCAAAAGAGTTTGGAATCATGGTTAGAATTAGCTTGCTGCGGTTAATACCAGGTCTTGCTACCTCCAAAGGTATGTTATACTTGTATTCATCATATTTATCTGAAAGTAATTTACCTGCAGTAATATAAAATCACATCTTTCAATGCTTCAGCTATAGTATCATGACTCTGGGAGGGAGAAGATGTGCAATCCTATTATGGGTCAATGGAATATGATCAACAAGGTGATCCAAGTTTTCTTTTGAATACGTAGGTCTAGATGTCTCTTGGTTATAAAATGGTTAATGGTGGAACTATAGAATACTGGACATGTTTGAATTTTTCACGTGTTCTACCAAATGATGTCTCTCAGTTTTCCAATGATCTAGTTGCACTGTGTAATGACAAAGGGATAGTACTAAGACATGTTTTCCATTATTTGCAACTTTATTCTTCATTCACACTAAATTTATCTAATTTCACTAGGGCTATGGGTCCGATCTGATAAGGGGAGGGCGGGGCAGAAGGGGAGGCAGCCGTGGGTCCAATCTGACAAGGGGAGGGAGGAGGGAGAACCAGACCTGAGCCCGACCAAGCCTAGGCCTGAGGCTGGCCCGAACCCATTTGGATGGGCCTGAACCATTAGGTGGCTATGAAGTAAGAAGGCTACAAACTACGAGTAGAAATTTTTAAAAATAAATATAAATATAAAAATAGTACTTAAATTAGAGACCAACAAAGTAAATAAGAAAAGAGGAAAAGAAGAAGGCTCAGATCTACCATTGAAAATAAGGCATTGCAAGTTCCTCTACACCTTTAACCATGAGGTGGCTACAAGCGGTTGCCTACGATGTAACAGACCATCCAAGCTTGCTCTGGAACTACAACAACAAGAGCATAAATGCATCACCTTTATCTCTCTCTAAACTCTTTAGGCGCATCTCGCACAGGCAGTCATTATAGCCTCTTTATGAATAAAGTACTGCTGATTTTGGATGGGTCAAAGTCGGTCCGACGATGGCCCGACCTCAAACCCCTGCCGTCGAAGGCAGTAGGGCTACTCTCAATGGAGAGCTTTTCAGAGTGGTTCTACCTTCCAAAATAATATTATTTCTCTGAGCCCTCAACTACCTCTCTGAGCCCCCGACGGCCTCCTCGAGCCCCGACCGCCTCCCCGAGCCCCCTACCCCTACCCAAGCTCGGCCCAAAATTCTTTTTGGGCTTTGGGTTGGGCTTAGGCCCTATGATTTTAAAAAAATCAGATCTGAGCTCGGCCCTGGTCCAAGCCCGAGCCCAGCCTGAACCCATTTCGATGGGTCCGAACCATGGGTAGCTACAAAGTAAAAGCTGCAAACTAGAAATAGAGATTTTTTAAAAAAATAAATTAAAATTAAAAATAGTACGTAAATCAAAGACCAACAAAGTAAACAAGGAGAAGAGGAAAAGAAGAAGACTCAGTTCTACCATTGAAAAAAAGGCATTGCAAATTCCTTTGCACCTTGACCATTAGGTGGCTACAAGCGATTGCCTGTGATGTAACAAACCGTCCAAGCTTGCCCTACAACTATAACAATAAGAATAGAAATGCATCATCTCCATCTCTCTCTAGACTCTTTAGGGGCATCTCACACTGGCGGTCATCATAGCCTCTTTATGAATAAAGTACTGCTGGTTTTAGATTAGATGTAGGCTAACAGTATTGGGCCCACTCTCAGACTGGACTTGGGCCAGGCAAAGATATACCTGAGCCTGCACAAAATTCAAATGGACCCTAAAAATGGACCCAAATAATTTAAATAATATTATTTAAATTAATAATATAATTTAATAATTATCATTTAAATTAATATTATTACTAATTTAAATTAATTAAATATTATTAATTTAAAACTAATTTAACTAAATTTAATTAAATATTATTAATTTAATTTAAATATTAAATCCACTTTAACTAAATCTAATAAATATTAATTTAAAATATTAAAAATTTAAATAAGAATATTTGACGACCGCTATGAAGCCGTCACCATAACTGTCGCCGCCCCCGTTGCTAATATTCACTAGATCAACCAGGAGGCGGCGCTATAGCACGGAGGGCTATGCGGTAGCATAAGAAGGAGGAGGGGAGGCGGGAGGAGGAAGAACAAGGGGAGACTGGCCGGGGGCTCGGGGAGGCGGGCCGGAGGCTCGAGGAGGTGGTCGGGGGGAGGTGGGTCGGGGGTTTGGGGAGGTGGTCGGGGGCTCGGGGAGGCCTGCGGGCTTGGAGAAGCAATTGGGGCTTAGGGAGGTGGCTGAGGGCTCGAGGAAGCCAGATCCGACGATGCAACAGGGGAAATAAGAGTGGAGATGGAGTAAAGAGGGGGTGGCAGGGGAAGAAGGGAGGTGGAGGGGGTCCACTCCGGCAAGAGAAGGGCAGGGAAGGAAAGGGAGGCTGATGTTAGATGTATACCCTAAGAGCCAGATTGGCTGACACTTATAAAACACTCTTAGGACATAATTTGTAAATTAACTTTGATATTAATAAAATTGAGCTATTTTCATTTACATTTTGTTTATAGTGTCTGAGAATCATCCATTGAGTTAATGGGCATGATAATACATATTCTTAAGAGTTGAGAATTTGAGACATATACTAATTTAGTTTACTCATAAATTGCTTCCAATCGTAGAATCATCATGAAAATGATGATCAATCTGAAAGATTAGTGTATGATCATTTTTTGGATAGATGAGTCTTGAATCTACGGTGTGGAGATACCAGAGCGAAAGTACAGGTGTTTATTAAAATAAGGGTACTGAGCATGATCATTTACGAACAGTCATAAAAAAATCTACCTCCTCGTCAGTGACATGTTCATAGCTACAGTTGTTTATTTAGTTCTTTGATCTAAGATGCATCGGCTATTCATCTTGAGGGTGCTGTAGTTGGACTACACTATAACTCAATCTTCTGGCCATATGGAGCTTTGAAATGTATGTTGGCTGCAGTATGTTGATTGTAGAAATTTGGTTGCACTAGGATGGGATCTATCGATCTTGAGAGAGAAATAGTTTTATGTAGATCATAAGATTGAGTCCAAAAGCCCATGACCTAGGCAATATGAAAGATAGAAAAGAGTTTCTATTGGGTTTCATATCGGACTCGAATCGATTGATTCTACCACATGACATTAATGAGGTTTGACGAGTTAACCTTGACCTCGATCCCATCAAAACTCATGATAAAAGAATCGAATCACATGATAATTGCACTGAGAAGTTCATTCTTCAGTTTTGCTGGATTGCTATAACATATTGCGAGGTGTCACTGGTAGATTGTCGGACCAATTAGAATTATTTCGATGATCAATAATTCTAATTAGCTGAATTGAAAAGAGTTCTGATCCATCGAAATTTTTTGATGATGTTGGTGATAAAGATCACAACATATCTCACTACCAGACAGAATTAGACCTACGGGGTCACACAAACAAGAATATTGGTCTAAGATTGCACAATTGGGCTAAGTGTAGTCTGATTGGATTAAGATCGATTGAGTTCTAGCTTTGGATTTAAGAAATCATGCTAGCACATAGTTAAACCCATTTTCTCTTACTTGATTAAGGTCCTATCGGATAGAATTTAATCAAATTTGATGCAAGCTTAAATTGGATTCCACATGTTGGTTGTCTCGGATTCAAATTTGACCTAAATAGATTAGGTTTATGGGGGTGTCAAATGCTGGCACCATCTAATGTTATTCAACCAAGAAGAGGGGAACACCCACATAGATTGGATCCATGTGTGTGTCATCCAAATTAGATAAGGGAGGGAGAGAGAAATGGATAACAACGAGATGGTTTCTTTGAATTTGAATTCAGATTCGAATTCAAGTTTGAATTCAAGTTCAAATTCAAATTGTTTGAATTCAAATTTGAGAATTTTTTTGGGGGCAATAACAATCAGATAGGATCTGATTTGATCGACCAAAATGAGGAGGATAAGGTGGTTGGTGGCTATTTTGAATTTGATTTGATTAAGTTCTATTTAAAGGCTGCATTGTTGCTCGATTTAAACCTAGCTCTAATCTGAACTTTCACCACACCTCTTCTCCAATTCTTCACTCCATCTCCCTTCCTCCCTCTGACCTCTAAGCTTCTTCCACATCCAAGAGTATTGGACAAGCCACCTGGTGGGTTCAAAGAGTCGAAGGCTATCAGTTCTATGTGAAGAGACAAAAAGGCTGCGATCGGAGGCTGATTGGAGTGCTGCTGGAGATCAGATCGAAGATAGACCAAAGAGCTTATAAATCCATCTAGGAGTAGACTGATTGAAGAAGAAAAAGCATCCTAGACTAGGCCTAAGTGGATACCTGTAGAGGCCAGGCACATGCACGGCTCGACAGTGAACCTCGGATTCACTGATCATCGGATCACGGTATTGTTCTACCCACGCACGGTGATGAGATCACCTCTTACCTTATTGCATGCTGATTTTATGTTTAATATATGCTTTATTTATTTGATTTAGAACTATGCATGGCATGCCGGGTCGGCAAAATTTTGAAATTTTGCTGCCTCTGATCCGATCCAGTGCGCCAACCGATCCTTCAATTGATATTAGAGTCAGGTTATTTGGATCATAGATCTTAACCAGATCAGATCAGATTTAGATGTAATCTGAAGAGTGATTAGATCTGAAAATATTTAGATTAGATCTGAATTTAGCATGTTTAGTTAGATCTAAAATTATTTTAGATTAAAATTCAACATGCTTTGGACTAGATCTTTTTGATATATGTGTAGATCTAGTTTATTATCTGAGTAGTCAAGTACTCGAAATAGATTTATCACCAGACCGTCCGGTAATAAGAGCAAGCAGGGATTAATCCCTCTCTTGTCTAATCGATGGGTTCTCTTATGACGTGTAGGGGTGCCATGTGATTGCATCCCATAAAGAAGAACAGTGAAAAAAATTTATATTTCATACATGATTAGATTTTGTTTCTAATTTGCATATTTGATATGCATTTTGATATGTTTTGGGATTAAAAATTATATATGTGATATATATTTAGTTTGTAGAATTTAGATCTGAAATTTAATTTCTACAAAATCTTAGATCTAAAATCATAGGATCAAAATCTGAAATTTTATGAAACCCTGAACCTGCTGCTGGCACGCCTGCTGAGTCGACTCATTCCAATTGAGTCGACTCAGTATTCTGGTGGATCGGCTCAGTCAAGTTACTATTTGTCATAGGTTAGTCGGCTCAGCCCTGTGACTGAGCCGAATCATATCCAGGGTGAGTCGGCTCAGTTTTGTGAATAGAAACTTTTGTATGTGATATAATGCAAAGTGATCTAAATTGTTTAGACATAAGATCCATAGACTTAATTGAGAATTAAGAAATAAAATTAAACAGAGCTAAAATTATGAATTTCAAGATCTAATTCAATTTCATAATACATGGGTTCAGGATGTGGGTAGCTCAGTTAGGCCTAGTTTAAGCGGTTAATCAAATTGAATCGAATGTTGGTTAGGAAGGGATCAAATATGCTCATAACCAACCCAAATAGTTATAAGTTTGGTCAGATCAATTAACAACCATATATTATCGATCAACTTAAGTCCTAATTCGGCTTAGTGATTCGAGCCCGGGTCAATAGGCTAACCCGATCAATTCTAATCAATCAGTTTAGTGTCTAAGATAAGTACATAGATAGTGATTCATTAATTAGTTTCATTATCTGATCTGATCAATTCGTTGATGTCTAAGTAAAGCAACGGAGAGATCCTCACATATTTTAACTTACCTGACCATTTTGAGAGATTAATCTTTGTATTAGGTTAACTTATTGAACTTGAGCTAGCCCATGCCACTAGGTTAGTCATAACCATTATGACTAATTAAGGAAGAGATCTGAATCAAATCTTTCTAATAAAATATTAAGTCTAATGATCTTCCATCGTTGTAGTTGTGAGGGCTCTTTTCGGAGTTGATTGTTCTCGATTGGATATAGTGGTTCAGTTGTATCAAAAAATACAACCATATTATTAGTCATGAGATGCTACAGGGTGGAGATGGAGTTGGGCTCAATATTTCGGATACGATGAGGATCTCAATGATGGCTTTATTCATACAAATGATAGATCTGACTTAACTAAAGAGTGGGCCAATATTTCGGATACGATAAGGCTTCATGAATTAGAGATCGAAGTTAGCTACATCACATTTGGAGAAATATTGGATAAGAGTTATCTACTTATCAATTAACCCATCACCAATAGCTATTAAGTGAGGTGGTGAGTCAATTGGTGAGACCGCAGACCCACTAGAAACCTTTGATCACGAAGGTTTTCATTTCTCTACCCAAAAGTGTGGGATCCGTGAAAAATAGTCAAAGATTTAATTATTTTAAAATAAATTTTAAATAAATTGGTTAAGTCAATTATAAAATCTAATTAGAAACTTTATCTCTCTACAGGAATAATGTTTACTCCTAATCCCCTAGTCAGAATCCTAGAAATCAATAGATTGACTAGACATAATTTTAAGGATTGGCTCCAAAACTTAAATTATTTTGAGTTTCGAGAAATTGGCCTATATCTTTGATCAGAACCTTGCTTATCTACCAACCTGTCTGACCATTGATCAGAGAGCATCTCATGAGAAATTGTTAGATGACGACAATAAAGTTAGGTGCTACATATTCACATCAATATCTAACGAGTTGCAGCACCAACACGAGAATATAACGACTACCAAGCAGATGCTGGTTCATCTACAAGAGTTGTATGGTGAATAGAGTCACGCAGCTCGCTACGAAGTATCAAAATGACTGTTCAAAGTGAAGATGCATGATGGGCAGTCGATCTATGATCATTGTTTGACAATGATCAAGGACCTCGAAGAGCTCGAGAAGCTCGAGATATCCATGGATAAGAACTTGTAGATTGATCTGATTTTGTAGTCCTTAACTGATTTATATGGGCAGTTTATTACAAACTTCCATATGAATAAGATCCAGTGCATTATTGATGAGTTGGTCAATATGCTGGTAACTACTGAAAAGATCTTGAAGAGTTCAAGGGACTTTGTACTTGCTATGGAGCAAACTTCTTTTTCAAAAAAAAGTCTATTAGGAAGAAGAAAAAGTTTGTGAAGAAACAGAAAGTGGAGAGCAAGAAGAAGGAGAAGAAGACGGTTCCGAAGAAAAAGTCATCGAGAAAGGAAAGTATTTTCATTATAACACTAATAGCCATTAGAAGCAAAACTGTTCTGCTTACCTGATGATCATGAAGAACAAGAAGGATGGTGGACCTTCTGAAGGTATGCTCATTATAGAACAAATCTTACAGTTTCTTCTGTATCCAGTTGGGTGCTTGACTCTGGATCTAGTACTCATTTGTGTACTTCTTTGCAGGATCTTGAGGATAGCAGGAGATTGAGAGATGGAAAAATGATCCTACGTATCGAGAATGGAGCAAAAATTACTGTTATGGCTGTGGGAATGTACTCTTTACGATTACCATTGGAATTATTTATGGTTAAATGACTATTATTTATACCTACTGCGAGCAGAAATCTAATTTCTATTTCTTGCTTAACACAAAAAATTATGTAATTAGTTTTTTAAAGACCACTATAATATCTATTTTGAAAATAATAAAGTTGGTAGTGGTTTCCTTATAAACGGTCTTTTTCAGTTACATGTAGATGTTTTTATGAATTGTGTTGAGCAAAATGTGAATGCCATAGGTTCTAAACATCCTAGAGATAGTATTAACGAAAAGTATTTGTGGCACCTAAAGCTAGATCATATGAGAGAAGACAAGATTAACAGATTGGAGAAAACCAAATTATTGGGTCTGTTGACTTTCGAGTCATATCTGTTCTGTGAATCATGCCTTCAAGAAAAATGACCAAGTAGCCCTTTATGGGACATGAGAAAAGGATCACAGAAATACTTGCTCTAGTATATTCTAATGTATACAGCCCATTCGATGTGCCGGTCAGAGGAGATTTTCTTTACTTCATTACTTTTATCGATGATTTTTCATAGTATGGATATGTGTACCTTATGTGTCACAAGTCTAAGGCCTTTAAAAAGTTCGAAGAATTCAGACATCAAGTAGAGAAACAAACCAAAAAATCCCTTAAGGCTCTTCGATCAGATCGAGGATGTCAATATCTTAGTGGAGAGTTTTTGGATTATCTCAAGAAGCATGGCATAGTCTCACAGTGGACTCCTCTTGGAATATCTTAACTCAATAGGATTTTAGAATAAAGAAATCGAACCTTATTAGATATGATCTGCTCCATGATGAGCTTCATAAACCTTTTATTTTTTTGAGACATAATCTTTTAACTGTAATTTATATACTAATAAGGTTCTATCTAAAACTGTTCCTACTACACCATATGATATATAGCATAGTAAGAAATCAACTCTGAGTCATCTCAAGATTTAGAGTTGTCTGACCCATGTCAAATGACAATAGGTGGATAAGTTAGAAATTAGATCCCTTAGAGCTTGTTTTATTGGATATGCTAAGGAGTTTTTAGGATATTATTTCTATCTTTTAGAAGACCATAATGTGATTGTGAGTCGACATATAGTTTTTTTGAAAATAGTTTATTCAAGATGAAGGCATGAATAAACAAATTAGGCTCGAGGAGAAAATCTCTAAAGAGTAGAGAGCCATAGAACCTAAGGAATCTATTCAATCTGAGTCGATCCACACACTTCCTCCTCCACCTCATAAGTCTAGTAGGTTTTCTCATCTTTCTGAGAGGTACTTAGGTATTATCTCAGAAGATGTAGAGAAAATATTTCTCACAGAAAATAGGATACATGGAGATGACCCCAAGATCTATAACGAGGCGATATTAGATATTGACTCCGAGAAGTGGTTAGAGGCAATGAAGTCAAAAATTGATTCAATACACTCAAACTAAGTCTGGATCTTGGTAGATCCACTTGAAGATATTGTACCTATTGAGTGTAAATAGATTTTCAAAGAAAGATAGGGATAGATGAAAGGTAGAGACCTTCAAAGCTAGGCTCATGGTGAAAGGATATAATCAGTGCGAAGGCGTTGACTATCAGAAAATCTTCTAGTCTGTAGCCATGCTTAAGTCCATCTGCATACTGCTTGCTGTTGCAACATATTTCGATTATAAAATATGACAAATGGATGTGAAAATGATATTCTTGAATGGATATCTTGAGAAAGATATCTGTATAAAACAGTCACTTGGTTTCACTTTCAGTGATAGTGATCACAAAGTTTGCAAACTGTAAATATCCATTTATGGATTTAAACAAGCATCTCGGAGTGAAATACTCATTTTAATGAGATAATCAAATCATTTGGTTTCATCAAGAATGAGGAGGAGCCGTGTATCTTCAAAAAGGTTAGTGGGAGCGCTGTCACATTCCTCGTATTATACATGGATGACATCCTCCTGATTGAGAATGATATTTTCATATTAACCTTGATCCAAGTTTGGTTGTCTAAAAAGTTTTCTATGAAAGACCTAGGAGAGATATCCTTCATTTTGGGGATCAACGTCTATAGAGATAGATCTAGGAGGATACTAGGATTATCATAGAAGATGTACATTGAGGAGGTACTGAAGAGGTTCAGCATGAAAAAATTCAAAAGAGATCTAGTATCCTTCAGACATGATATTCATCTCTTCAAACAGATGTGCCTCAATACACTGAAAGAGATTGAACACATGAGCAAGATCCCTTACATTTCGATCATAGGGAGCCTCATGTATGCCATGCTTTGTACACAACCTAATATCGCCCATACTATGAGCATCACAAATAGATATCAATTGAATCTAGATGAAGAGTATTGGACTTCTGTAAAATGTATTCCTAAGTACTTGAGAAGGACTAAGAATATATTTTAGCCTTTGGGAATGGAGAACTCAAAGTGCAGGGGTATACAAATTTAGATTTCATGTTTAATATTGATGATCGTAAGCTGACATCAGGAAGCATCTTCTTGGGCAATGGTGGCGCTGTCAACCGAAGAATTCCAAGCAAACTATAATTGTAGACTCCATCCTGAAAGCAGAATACATCACCGCATTGGAAGCTGTGAAGGAGGTATTTTGGTTCAAGAAGTTTGTTGCAGAGTTAGATGCGATGCCATCAGATACTGTTCCACTCTACTGCAACAACAACAATACCATAGCCCTAGCTAAGGAGCTAAGATCTCAGCATAAATCTAAGTACATCGAGCGGCGGTTCCACCTCATCCATGAAATTTTCTTGAGAAAGGATACGTCGAGGTGAAGAGAGTCGACACTACGGACAATGTAGCTGACCTACTGACAAAGTAATTGAGCCAACAAAAGATTGAAGCTCACCTTGAGAAGATACGACTTAGATTTGTAGCTAATTGGCTTTAGTGTAAGTGGGAGTTTGTTAGATGTATGCCCTAAGAGCCAGATTGGTTGACACTTTTAAAACACTTTTAAAGCATAATTTATAAATTGACTTTGATATTAATAAAATTAAGTTATTTTCATTCACATTATGTTTATAGTGTCTATGAATCATCCATGAGTTAATGGATATGATAGTACATATTCTCAAGAGTTAAGAATTTGAGACATGTGCTAATCTTAATTAATTCATAAACTATTTTCGATCGTAGGATCATCATGGAGATGGTGATCGATCTGAAAGATTGATGTATGATCATATTTTTTGGATAGATGAGTCTTGAATCTATAGTATGGAGACATCGGAACGAAAGTATAGGTGGTTGTTGAGAACAAAGGTACTGAGCATGACCATTTATGAATAGTCACAAAAAATCTACCTTCTCGTTAGTGACAAATTCATAGCTATGGTTGTGTATTTAGTTCTTTGATCTGAGATGCATCAGTCATTTACTTTGAGGGTGCTGTAGTTTGACTATACCATAACTCGATCTTCTAGTCATATGGAGCCTTAAGGTGTATGTTGGCTGCAGTATGTTCATTGTAGGAATTGGGTTACACCAAGATGGGATCTATTGATCTCGATAGAGGAGGAGTAGTCCTATGTAGATCATGAGATTGAGTCTAATAGCTCATGGCAATGATAATATAAAAGATAGAAAAGAATTTCTATTGGATTTTACATCGAACTAGAATCGATTAATTCTATCATATGATAGTGATAAGGTTTGATGAATTAACCTTGATCTCAATCCTATCAAAACTCACAATAGAAGAACCGAATCACATGATAACTGCAACTAGAGGTTCATTCTTCAGTTCTATTGGATTACCACTATATATTGCTAGGTGTCACTGGTAGATTGTGAGATTAATTAGAATTATTTTGATGATCAATAATTTTAATTGGCTAAATTGGAAAGAGCTTCGATGATGTTGGTGATAAGATCACAACATATCTCACTATCAAACAAAATTGAACCTATAGGATCACACAAACAAGGGTATTAGTCTAGGATTGCATAATTAGGCTAAGTATAGTCTGATTGGGTTAGGATCAATTGAGTCCTAGCTTTGGGTTTAAGAAACCGTGCTAGCACATGGTTAAACCCATTTTCTCCTACTTGATTAGGATCCTATTGGATAGGATTTAATCAAATTTGATGCAAGCTCAAATTGGGTTCCATACATTGGTTTATCCAGGTTGGAATTTGACCTAATTAGATGAGGTTTATGGGGGTGTCAAATGTTGGCACCACCCAATGTTATTCGACCAAGAAGAGGGGCACACCCACATGGATTGGATCCATGTGTGTGTCGCCCAAATCAGATAAGGGGGAGAGAGAGAAATGGATAAGAATGAGATGGTTCTTCGAATTCGAATTTATATTCGAATTCAAGTTCGAATTCAAATTGTTTGAATTCGAATTTGAGAATTTATTTTGTGGGTGCCAGATAGGATCTGGTTTTGGTCAATCAAAATGAGAAGGATAAGGTGGTTGGGCGGCTGTTTTAAATGTGATTTGATTAAGTTCTATTTAAAGGCTGCATTGTTGCTCGATTTAAATCTAGTTCTAATCTGAACTTTCACCATGCCTCCTCTCCAATTCTTCATGCCATCTCCCTTCCTCCCTCTGACCTCTAAGCCTATTCCATGTTTTAAAGTGTTGGACAGGCCACCTAGTGGGTTCGAAGAGTCGAAGGCCATCAGTTCTATATAAAAAGACAAAAAGGCTATGATTGGAGGCTGATCGGAGCACTACCGGAGATCAGATCGAAGATAGACCAAAGAGCTTACAAATCCATCTAAGAGTAGATGGATTGAAGAAGGAGAAAGCATCTTAGACCAGATCCGAGTGGATACTTATAGAGGTCGGATATATGCGTGGCTTGACAACGAACCTCGGATTCACTGATCATTGGATTGCGGTGTTCTTCTACCTGCGCATGGTGATGAGATCACCTCTTACCTTTATTGCATGCTGATTTTATGTTTAATATATGCTTTATTTATCTGATTTAGATCTATGCATGGCATGCCAGGTCGGTAAAATTTTTGAAATTCTACTACCTCTAATCCAATCCAATCCGGTGCGCCAACCGATCCTTCAGTCGGACAGCGGGACGCCAGCTCCGAAAGGCAACCGGGAGCACGGGGACATGGATTCCGGAAAGAAAGGGGAGGCCCGGCGGCGCAAGGCTAGGGGAAGGAGGCCGGGGGCTCTGGCGGCATGGCGCGAGCTGGGGATCAGGGAGAGGGGGAGATGGGGGGTTCGGTCGGTCACCAGTGAGGGGATGAAAATCGAGGATGGGGGGAGGGACGAGGCTTTTAGTGTGGGGAAGCCAAAAATCGAGGACAGGGTCCGTCGCTAATAACATATCTCCATCGCTAATAAGCTTAATATTTTTTTTTTTGCAACGGCTTGTATTTTGGTCGTCATTGTGGTCGGTAAAATGGTTATTAGTGATGGCAAGTCTACCATCGCTAATAGCCATCACTAAAATCATTTTTCTTGTAGCGAGTGTTTGCTGTTTAGAATCTCTCGTCCTAGTCATCAACTATGTCAGCTCTTGCCTATTTTCTCCTATTATCTATGTTTTACAAAACATCTATGGCTAGAATAGCTGCATATCACAAAACACATTATTTGTGCTCAAGAGGTCCTTGATTCACTTGAAAATGTAGAGTTGGATTTGAACAAACATACGGTAGGCTAGATCTGTGAGTTGCTGTCTTGGCTCTTCAGGCAATGGGTTTTCAGCAAACCTTGATGAAATGGGTTCCAGCTTGCATTTAAACGACATTCTTTTCAATTCTTGTTAAGGAGCTTCTTCTGTTAGGTTCAAAGATTAAAGCATATATCCATTGACAGGAAGATCCTGTATCACAAGTTCTATGTGTTCTAACTAGTGAATAATTATCTGATCTTGTTTTGAAGTGGCAGGTAACGGGTGAAACACATTGTTGAACCTATATGACACCTCATGTTTGCAGATAATGTTATTATCTTACGGTCATACTAAGCTAAAGCAGACAGATGCTTTCAGATGTGCTTGTACATGGCTATTGAAAATCACACCCTTGCATCTATTAGAAGGTAAAAAGGTCCAATGTTTAATATACAAACCAATATATGTGACATATTCAAACCGTAGGTAGCTTATATTGTGTGCTTATTCTAGTGCACTTCATTTGATCTTCTAGTTGGTTATTTTTCATTAGAGAGCTAATTTACGCTCTTGAAATAGAATGGCATTCTCTCCTAGCCTACTTCGAAGTTTATCCTCAAGTTGGGTCTCAATAGTAGAATTAATTATCCAAGATGTCAAGTGTTGTGATCATTGTTGGCTAGCTACATGACAATTTATCGTTCACAACTTTCGAAGCACCATAAATTATAGATGGCTAATTTATGGTAGTAATAATCTTGCCAAAAAGACTAGTTTTAGCTTTTTCATCCTTGTTTTAGCTCTTTTCTCTTAATATATCAATGGAGTCTTCTCAAAAATCAACTTATGTTCATCTAGATTATTATTATTATTTTTTTACATATAAAATCATGGAAGCAAATGATAAGATGATTGCAAACTAAATACATACACAAAAGAACATGCATGTAAAATATACAGACAGACATAATCCCCGCTGTTCATCAAACTATTTAAGTTAATAGCATTTAGATTTGTATCTAATGTGCCTTTTAGCATACATAATGTGAAGGGAGAAACATATTGATTTTCAATGTGCAAGCATCACATTAATTTTCCTGGCATAGAAGCCCTCTCGTATGTCCCTAAATAATTAATTGCTATTACTATTATTTGTTTGTTTTAAATTTGTATTGTATTGCTGTAGTCAGGGGTGGTTTTCCTAAGTTAAGATCTTTTTCACTTTATAACTTAGAGAGGTCTAATTCTCTGTCACAAGTTGTTTGTGAATCATATGATGGTCATTGATGGAGGTTATATTGTAAGGCAAGACAAGTACATTTTTAATCTTCCTCAACAATAGTATAGCATCATACATGGACAACCTGAGTCGAGATCCCTTGTAGTGAACATTTTGCACTACAGAGAGTTATGTAGGTCTCGATGGCCACCACATCATTAGATTGCAGGGATGGACGACTATGAAATATCCAAAGGCAACATGCTGTGTATGGCATACAACACAGCATAATGCCCCACATCCTGATCATCTCCATGATCAGGTGAAATGGTGGCCATCGAGGGCTATAAAGTTCTCTGCGGTGCAAAACATGCACCATAGAGGGATTCGTGCCCGAGACAGCCTATGATGAAGAACTGTAATTATGAGTTGGAAAGAACCTTTATTTCTATTCCCACTTATGGCTAAAGATTTCATAAAAATTATCATACACATTTTACTGTTCTTGCAGTGTTGCCTCAGCCACAATTGAGAGGCCTAGTCATATTTTTTAAAACTTGAGGAATTAAGTGCTGTATCATTGTCACCCTTCTTTAACCATGTTCTTCATCTTCCTTGACATAAATATGCGTGATGCCTTCAATTTTATCTGCTTGCCGCTCTAAAGAACGTGGCTTCAATTCTAAACTTTGCTACATAACAGTGGATATTTCTTTCTACTTCTATCTTTGAATCTTAGTTGCTTCCTTCGCCATACTTCCGAAGTATAAAAAAGAGGAAGAATAACAATCATCTACTACTAGTTATTGTTCATCACTATAATGAATAAAAATAAATAACAAAAACAATACATAAAGGAGGAAAAATGATAAACCAATAAGAGAAAAGAAACATGCTTCTCAAGTTGTGGTGAAGCTATGCTCAAATCAGCGAGCAATGTGAAGGCTAGAAAAAAAGGTAGAGGAAATGGAGAGAGCTCTAGATTTGTAACCTCACATTAATTTATTGTGGACAAAGGCTCGGCTCGTCACGTGAGGTATTATCCACTTTGGTCCATGGGCCTTACAGTTTTTTCTTTAAAAGACGCCTCACATGGAAAGGATTTTTTCCTCCTTATAAGTGCGTGTCCCCCTTGACTCACAACCGATATGGGACTATTAGTGTCCTTCACATTATTAGAACCACAACAGAGCTCTCCAGTCAAAGGGGACTCCGATGTATACAATCCGAGGAGCCCCACAGTTAGCCGAGGCGGACCTCAGCCTCAAAGAACCGAGACGGACCTCGACCCTTCTTGGTGCGCCATTGTTGCGGACAAAGGCTCGACCCGTCACGTGAGGTATTGTCCGCTTTGGTCCATAGGTCTCACGATTTTGTCCTTTAAAAGATGCCTTACGTGGGAAAGATTTTTTTCTCCTTATAAGTGCGAGTTTTTTTTGATTTACAACCAATGTGGGACTATTGGTGCCCTCCACATTATTAGAACCGCAATAAATTTTAATTTTATTAATTTAATATATAGGTACAAGTGAAAAAGAGAAATATTTGTAGCATCTGGTTGTCCTCTCCAAATCAAACATGATAGTCAGTTTCTCTCCTTGTTTTCTTTGTGCATCGCGGGCGGTATAGGAAATCCAATGTGGAGTGCCCCACCTTGTCCTATTGATTTACGTAATCATTGCTTTTCAATACGTATTTAATGCCTGCAATCTCATTTTTTATTTAAAATTTTGAATGAAGAAAATGCTTCTCTTCTTTAAAAAAATTATGACATCCTGTGTCATATTATAACATCCTGCATTAAATTATAACTTTCTGCATGCAGGATATCATAATATGGTCCAGAAAATTATAACAGCCTGGCATATTATGACATAATGCACATAAAATGCCATAATATAGCTCAGGAAATTATGACATCCGGGCATATTATGACATCCTGCGTCAAATTATGACTTCCTACATGCATGATGTCATAATATGCCCGGGATATCATAAAATAGAGGGATATTTTATCTAACCATTTTTCATTGCGAATTTAATACATATAGTTTCAATTTTTCATTTGAAAATTTTGAATAATGAAAATGACGCTGCTCATTGAAAAAATTAAACATCTTATGGTATATTATGATATCCTATATCAAATTATAACATCCTGCGCATCAAATTATGACTTCCTGCATGTAAGATATCATAATATGGATATAATATGTCACAATCTTTTCTAAAGAGTAGGAATATTTTCGTCATTCAAAATTTTAAATGAAAAATAAAACTGCAGGCATTAAATATGCATTGGAAAGTGATGGATACATGAACGAATAAGATAAGATGGTGTATTTCATATTAGATTTTCTACACCACCCGCGATACACAAAGAATTTCTCTTCTCTTCCATTTTGATTCTCTCAATCCCAAAAGTATTAGGCCATTTCTTAAGCCTCATTATATAAAGCTTTTGGAGAACAAGAAGGAATTTTGTAGCCCTTCAAAAATATTTTTTGAGATGGTACAGTGATATTTGATAAAATTTTAAAATTATTTTAGCTTCAATGAAACATTCATGATGACCAAAATGCACACAGATAAATCTTATATTGTATCATATTAAATCATATCATATGATATTATAATATTATAAATATAACATATTATACTATATTATATCATCATATTATATTATATTATATTACTTTACTATATTACCTTCCATTGTACACTACTATGTAACATTTTTTATTGCCAGTTTGTTATTCAAAAAAATACTTTCTCAATTTATCTACCATGCACATGTTAAAGATTCATAGCATTTCAAAATTTAATTAAAAATGGCAATAATTTTTTCTAAAAATTTTTTTCTCAAAAGCTCTACTATCAATAACAATCCCAAACATATCTACTTCCTGAACCCTTAGGGCTTGTGCTGAAAATCCCATTGAATTTATAGATTGGGTTAGCAAGTATATCCCAAACATAGGTGTTGGGTATAAAATACCCTCAACCGAAGTTCTTGACAGGTGGCACCTATCCGGGCTTCTCCAAGATGGGTTCTTCAGTCGCCTATCAGATTGCTCCCAGTGCCCTTTGGACTCCGTTGCCGGCCGATCTTCTACAGTGCTCACTGAGCTCCGCTACTGGCCGACCCTCTACA
>KE505221.1:426282-438830 GCA_000441515.1 Elaeis oleifera | reverse complement strand
AATAGGCTTACAGGCTTGTAGGTTGGGTTAAACTTATATTCATATGTAGAGAAATTCTTTGTGCACCGCGGCGGTGCAGAACTGCGCGCACCGCCCACGACGATTGGCTCATGCATTGGACTGGAAGAAAAAAAAATTTTTTGTGCACCGCATCCTGATCCCATGCATGAGCCAATCATCACAGACGGTACATGTATTCTATACCGCCCGTGGTACACAAAGAATTTCTCTTCATATGTATTATGGTTGGTTTTGGGATGAGCTGGGCCAAATACAATATGAATTAGAAGAAACTTAGGATAGACTGAGGTGTTTTGGGGATTCAGGCTAATCTACTGCAAAATCAATAGTCACGGATATAGGCCTTATCTAACTGATTTTACTCACTCAATTCATTAATCCAGTGAAATTTTCAGTCCATTCATCCAAATAGACCTTTAACATGGCGTTATAAGAACGTTTATCTTCACCAAAAAGCCATCTTCCCTTATATTTATTATTATATTTATCTCCATGCAGAATCTGGTTGAGATGGAAACCAATCACCACCTGTGGAAGGATCCTTTATACTAGCATACACATTGTTTATGGTCTCTGAGGAATGTAAAAAAATCTCCAATTTCTACTGCGGTTGTCCTAAAATATCCTTGTCAGCGGTAAAAGTAAACAACCGCTCTCAATGCAGCTATTCTCCTCAAAAGTCGCTCCTGTGTGTTCTTCATGTGCGGGAATACAAACTTGTCACAGTAAGTTAGGATACGCTTTCTTTGCTGTGCTTCCATATCAGCTGGGATCACTGACTAAATCTGAAGGGGCAATGATTATACATCGGCTCTTGGGTTTGGAGGGCCTTCCTTGAGCTGCTTGTTAATCTTTCGAACTCAGTAAGTTAGGATACGCTTCTTTTGCTGTGCTTCCATATCAGCTGGGATCACTGACTAAATCTGAAGGGGCAATGATTATACATCGGCTCGTGGGTTTGGAGGGCCTTCCTTGAGCTGCTTGTTAATCTTTCGAACTCAAAGGCAACATACTCCAAGGCTACCATTTTTCCCTCCTTTGGAGAGCTTTGTCGGCCATCATATGTGAATGAATTGGATCTGGATAGCCAGAACAGCTAGGCTCATCGTGAAAGATCTATCCAAAGGACTTGGATTACAGTAAATCCAACAGCTAGCAAGAACAGCTAGACACTAGCATTTAACGCATTTAACACACGAGATGCATCCGGAAATCTCATGCAAGTTAGATTTCTTTTGGTAGTTTTTTGCCCTTTCTTTGGTTCTCTGATGCATGTAACCTTTTATTTCTTGGAGCACTCCCGTAATTATAATGATTGGGTAATTTTTTTTTACAACTCTTTAGACACTCACTTAAGCTTCGCTTCTTCACATGCCATCCCATGAAACTATTGAACAAACAACCCATTAAATATAGTAGAAAATGATTGGTAGATTGATGAACTCAAAATAGTGAGAGCGGAGCATTCAGATATTTTACAGGATAGCGGTAGACTATATTGGTGTAATCCGCATGAGATCCAAATAGCCACCACAAAATCTATCATCCCTGGCCGCAAATCTACCCCATTCTTAAAAATAGTCAGCACAGCTTTATGATAATGGTTATGAGCATCACAGCCAACAGCAAAACTAGGCACAACATAACATATCCATGACCACGCCACCCTGATTTCAAAGATGGATTAAAGCTTCACCAGGGAATTTTCCGAACCACGGATGGATTATTGCTGATTCTAATGCAGCCAGATCATATGGGAAACTCAGTAACCCTAGACACGAGGCTTCTTTCAACCTTCCCCTAGCCTTTAGCAAGCTACCCATATCAACTACCAGATTAGGTGTCAAATGTAATGTTATAGACCTTAAAATATTAAAGTTACAATATCAAGTGATTGAAGCCAAAGATTTTTCTCATTCATCCATGACTTACAGCATGCAGGAATTGCCTACAGCAGGATGCAACAGTTGTCCTTCAAAGTTATACTAAATTGGCAATCAGTAGCACTGGTTGAAGCAGAAAAGAATCCCCTTGACTTGTTTCCATATTGACCTTCGGGTTATTATCCATGTCATCTCGGATGGCCATCAATGAACTTGTCCCAGGAGATTCAGGTGGCAAAACCATATTCTCTGAAGTAAATACATGAGAAAGGACCACAGGTTCAGGAGGTGAAATCGTCGAAAGATAATGTAGAAGCATCTGCACTATTTGGCTAAAGTTTGGTCGGGAATTTGGATCTTCTTTCCAACAGGAAGTCAAGATCAAAGCCAATTCCTCGGGAAGGTTTTCTGCACTAGGCCTTGTGTTCTGGCGAAAAAAGAAAGAAGAAAGTGTCCAGCTTCAGTCAGAATAAGAAACTGCATAAGCTGTAGAATTTTCACTATCATGAGTAACAGTTTTTTTACTTGAAAGCAGCTGCATAAGCTGCTTGCAGGTTAGACATGCCTTCAAATGGAAGTCGATTATGGAGCAGCTCCCATAATACTATTGCAAAGCTGTAAACGTCCACCTTGTGATTGTAATGCTTCTTTTCTCCATGCCTTAATGTAACAGTGCTGTATAACTAATATAAATTTATTTAAAGTTAGATAATCAAGATAATAATCATTGAGAATGTTGAGCAGTAATTTAATGTAGCATGCAATGCATTAAAAAGCACCTCTGGAGCCATCCACCGATATGTCCCTGTTTCAGCAGTCATCATCTCAGTTAACGTCTCCTGCCTTGCCAAACCAAGGTCAACAAGCTTCACCGTTCTTTGGTCTGCTGTTAACAGCAGGTTCTCTGGGTATGCAACAAAATCAGAGAACTAGTTTCAGAACAAATTCAAGGAAAAAAAATGCACCTGGATTTATTGTGAAGACAATGATAAACTCTGAAAATCACAGCAAGTATGTGTTAATATACAATTAGTATACCCATCTGATAAATTATCTTATAATTTGCAACAGTAGATGTTAAAAGCATTTAGCATCATCTTTTTTCAGGAAAGAGAGTTTTCATCATATATTGAAACTAGAGGATCAAATATGGGATTGCTTAGTAACTCCTGTTTGCATCAAATGACATTTCTATTGCAGAAGAAGTTTTATTGAACTACCAGAGTTGAAAAGATACTGCATTTTGAGGAGAGGAATGTAGCTTAAGCAAATAGAGTGAACATTACTAGGACATAGAACCGGGCTAGTGGGCACCAGCAAAGGCCATGAGAGAGTAAGCATGGTTAAAGAAAAATTTGTGACAGACATGAAAAGTCATATCAATCTTACTCTCTGTAAAGATACATACATTGGTGCACATTATTTTCAATCTTTAGATTAACTAGGAATTTTCATGTGGTAGCTGTTTAGTACCTAGCAGCCATATGCCTCAACCTAGCTGCCTAGGCCTATGCATTGACAACATAGGCATAACATTCCCATAAAATAATGTCAAAAAGCCAGAAGAAAAATGGTAATTTCTACTAGGGGACAAAGGGCAATAAAATGCTTAAAAGAGCACTCCACCAAAGACTTGGGTTCAAATCCTAGAATCACTAGTATTTAGGGTTAGTAGTATTCAAGGGCTATGCCTTTTGTAACTTATTACCTATGTGCCTCTTCCACCAGCTAAAACAACAAGCAGGTGAACAAAGATATCAATACTGACTTAAATGGAGAACGATCTTGAGCAACACTGACTTTGTCTCTAAAAAAGGCGAATAGCAGCGGGGGTCAGTTGTCATGAAGATCAAATACTATGATTCTTTGATTGTCTGAGTGTCTAAGATCGTTAGAAGTTTCAATTTTATTGCAACTGATATTCAATTAACATGTATATACCTCTGATTCCAATTAATACAGTTAGATGGCAGAGATATCCTATGTAGAATATTCCATCTACAAATCCAGGTGATAAATTTGTTATGTTATATGCTTTAGACTTTTTAAAGACAATCTGCATTAGCATGTTAACATCATGAGTCTCTTCAATGCAAACTTCATAAACTATCATAAGAAGATAAAATGCTTAGAAAAAACAGTTACAATGACACATATTTAGATCATTAGGGGGACAAACAAGTCCGATGACAAATAGATTTATCTCCATTTAAACATTTAATTATTAATATTTTAAGTATAAGCACAGGAGCATTGACAAAATTCTTTGGAATTTTTTCCTGCAGACCAAAAATTAGTTGATTATGCAGTGGAACAAATTCATATGATACAAATTTGGAGAATTAGGAGGAAAAAAAAACAAGTCTGATGACAAGGAGATTTATTTCCATGTAAACTTTTAATGATTGATATTTTAAGTATAGCCACAGTAGTTGATTATGCAGTGGAACAAATTCAGATGATACAAATTTAGAGAATTAGGAGGGAAAAAAACAAGTCTGACGACAAACAGATTTATTTCCATGTAAACATTTAACTATTGATATTTTAACTATAACCACAGAAGCATTGATAAAAGTTTTCTGTGGACCAAACATTAGTTGATTATGCAGTGGAGGAAGGGTTTCAGTTTTGTTCCCAACAATCACAAGGATGGAGTGAAGAACATATCTATTTGTTAATCTCCAATGGTGTTATGGTGTAACAATGCAGTTCGTACATGATACACTATAAATTAGAAGCAATCGCTGCTAAAATATGGTGTTCAAGTCATTCTCTTATTATGCTTTCACTCTCTGGATTCTCAACATTTGAAGCCCATGAAAGTTAAGATAGCCACTTAAGTCATTGGGAAAATGAGTGGAATAATTTTCAATCCTTCGTACAATTATGTGCTTGAGAATTAATTGAAATCCATAACCATTCTTGATAGTTGTTCGGTTATAAAGATGTGCTTTCTAGGACTTTCCTAATATGAGGGACTCAAGTTGTTATATCATAATAATCTACCAAAGCAAAACCTAACCTATGTACTTGCCATCAACTTCATAACATACTTTTTTGCCTTTCATTCTTATTTGGAGCCATCACTCATGCAACGACCTAGGACCTCACCGAAAAGGCTAGTTGGAAGTTATTATTTGGGTTCTTAGTTCTATACAAGTACCCAAGATCTTCCCAGCAAATAACTAATGTGGGATAAAATACACGCCTGCATGGGTTCTTATATACTCTTCCAATTTAAGCCACATCATTCTCGTCAGGCTAAGGGTCCAAATACATGCATCCATTCATAAATACCATAATCGACTTGTGGTCAGCCCTAATAAACCTATACTACAATGTCCTCTAATCCACATAGGCTATGGGCCAAGTCAGCTCTGATATTTTTTGTAAGGTCCTAGGATCTCATCTAAAAAATTAGCCGGAACGTATTATTTGGATTCTTTGGTTCTGTATAAGTACTCAAGATCTTCCCAACAAATAATCAATATGAAACTAAATACACGTCCGCACGGATCCTCACAACTCATGCTTCAAAAGTTCTATTTTAATTTCTTCAATCTTATATCCTCAATACCATCAAGGTGATTTTAAGTTCCCCAATCACCTTCCACGCATGCTAACCCACAAACTACCCTTATTGTGGGCACTCCCATCCTCTTGCTTTTGTTGCTCATGACTAGATCATCTTAAACATTCTACCAAGTATTTCTTCTAAAACAATGCAGAAATAGACATTTTATAGTTTCCAATGTGCCAGAAATAATACATACAAAAGAGAAGACTAATCGATATTAATTACCATCATAGTAATTCTTAGAGATTAGCTCTAATTCTTTGAGAAAAGCATAATAAACTTTTTAAATATTCAATTGCAAGTGATAAAAAGGTGAAATCTTCAGCATGGCAAATCAGCCCATGTGACAAGATTATTGCTGAGAAAAGTTGAGTTTGATAGGTAATCTATCGCTATACCCCTCTAAGACCTACTTTATGTGCATTGCTACCCTCTTTGCTTCGTTTTTCAGAAACTAGGATGGGAGAAATGCCGCCAAATTCTGGGCGGGACTCAAACCAAAGTCCTAGTTACCAGCCTTCAAAGACTTCACCAACTGCACTAGTTGGCACACTCCATTGCTTACCCATCTTATAACATTCTGTTTTGTTTGCAGAAACGACCATATATTCATTTCCCCTTGTCTCATATGCCATCATATTACTTCAATATTCTTTAAACTGATTCATGAATAAGAAGCATCATTCATGTGTATGTTTGCTAACCATGACATATACTCATGAAACGAGCTCTATTTTTCCAATACAACCAGTTCTTGACTGGCTGGCACTAATGGTACAAAGGGTAAGAACTAAGTTAATTCACCACTTTTGGCCTTGTAGAAGAAAGCAGTATTGACCATGACCTATCAGACATAAGTTGCCTTCCAATGCCAATGTGGCAACATCAGATGGAGCAGACCGTGAATAGGTCTGTTGTCAGTTCCCTGGGTCTCCAAGCTCGTGTCAGAGTAAGTTGCTGGTTCTTTGGATGATAGAAAGCTCTGTTGCGAGGGATCCGACCATGACTTGCTGGCCATCAGTTGACTTGGACTTTGTATCAGACTGGGCTTCCAAATCAAGCTTCTGGAAGCTCTGGTCCTTCTGATACTGACCTATTCACCCAAAATTCTGTTATAATGGTTTTGTTATTCATCGTTAGTTCGTATTTGGGCCCAATTGACCCTGGCTTGGGCTTAGGGTGGGTTCAGCCTGCACCACCTACATAGGAGTGGGCTGCGCGTCACTTGGCAATATGCTTAGTGGGATGCACATGCATCTGCACAGTATTAAGCAGGCAGCACTTGCAGCCACACAGTGCAATATGGACCACCTTTTAGCCCATATGAGGCCAGACCCATAGGCTGCACAGACTGCATTTTAAAATAATGTCTCTTATTATAGACAAGATTGCCACACAAAAGAGAGCCAATTTGCTCTTGTAGATAAAAATTCAAAACTTGTAGCTCATCAATACTAATTATTAGGAATATTGGCCACTATCAATGACTAGTGATGGCGGTCTACCTCATTTGCAATTAATGTTCCATTAGTATGTGCAGACTCCTAGAGCAAGACATGGATGTTGAGATCAAGATTCTCAAATATTTAAAGGGAGCTATGAGTCAAGGCACATTGTGCAGGTAAAATGGTTACCTACATACCCTTGTTTGTTCCAACACTTAATTGGAAGGATCCTACATAACATAAGAAAAATGATTATGATACAATAATAAGCAGAATTATGGTGACATTGACAAGAAAGAAATTAATTAAAGTCAGCTAAATCTATTTTTAAAAACAGTGTTCTTGAACACAGCCATTACTTTGAAGCAACCCTTCCTCTACCCAGCTCAAGGCCTAGGACACTCTAATATGCAGCCCAATTGCCCAACAGGAACCTAGGCAGCTCATTTGATCCAAGCTCATGCAATACACATCTTATGTGAACAAGGTGGGATGGGTTAGATAATAAGTGGTGAAGATATTTGTGGCTTAGACAAGCAGATAAAGAAAGTGACAGTGAGGGGAAGAGGGTGGAAGTTATGTGAGGGGATCTAATTTGCACAAGCAGAAGCATGGTAGCTTTAACAAATACAGATGACAAAACTACAGTGGGTAGCAGTTGATAATATGACAAAACTGGCCTTCCTCTCGATGCTAGCCTACACATAATATTGGGTTAACCCTCCACCACCTTCATCTCCTTTATCTTCTTCCAGCCCCCCCAGCTTCCAGGAAATAAAAGAGTAGGTTACTTCATCCAATTTGAATTGCAAGTTGGTTGATTTAGGATTTTCACAATGGAGACAAGGCTTGGCGGAGCTTTGACACCTTGCCCCAAGATGACATCTTAGGTGTGTTAGTGTTCTCCACTTAATAGTTAAATTAGTTTTCTTATATAGATTTCCTTAGCTATACAAGTCCTTTTGACCATCCAAATTTCACGGTGGTATGGCTGCATCAAAGAACACTAGCTGAAGCAGCAAGTGACCAACACACTATATGAATTATCAAGAGTAAAGTGAAACCTAACAAAAATAATACTTCTTTATAAGGATCCATTATACATTTCTGTGATAACCAGTCAGCAGTAAATAATGCTGGCAACTCCATTCTCCATTAAATGATGAATCCATGGAAGTTGATTTTCACTTCATTCGAGAAAGAATTAAGAGGTAGCAAAGTTGTTAGCAATCCAATCTTCTACAGAAAGACAAAACATAGAGAGGTTGATTTGTACTTTGAGAAAGCAACAAAATAAACAGGTGATACACCATTTCTCAGATTGAAAGATTAACCTGTAGAACTATTGTTTACAAAGCCTATAAGAATGAACGACTAGCTAATTGTTTCTGCAACCTTGGAGGCTAATGCATATATTTGCCAACTTGGAGAAGAAATTATGTAGAGATATGTCATGGATTTTTGGTGGACTTTATGCAAAGAAGCATGAACTAAAGGGCCTGGACTAAGTCCTGAAAACCATTATATTCATGTGACAATGCCCTCATGGCTGGTCATGACCGACAAGGTAAGCTTGTCGTTAAGCCATTAAGATACCCTAATGCAAGAATAAGGAAAGCAGTGTTGGCCTGGTATGCTGGCTGATGCTTGTCTTCTTATTTTCTATTTCTCTTATTTGTCTATTTCTCTTTCCGATATTCTCCCTTTTACCATTTGGCACTAGAATGACTATTTTTTGCCTAATTCTTGTAAGGAAGATGATCTAATTTCTACTCCTTGCTCCATTTGAGAGAGTTCCAGGAGTCATGATCATGGAGTCAGGACTCAAGAGGGCCCCAACAGCGAGTTTGCTTTAACACTCCAGAGCGGGACCTTAATCTAATATATTTCATAGACCATGGGCAAATCCATGTCATAGTTAACCTACATACACCACGCCAATGATAACTGATTTTATAATTAGCCTAGAGCATGAATATTCACAGCAAAGCAATGAGAATCTAAATTAACAAAGCTTGCAAGTATCCTAATATGATTTTTGAACATCATATACGTAGTAAAATCTAAAATTTTACAGACCTTAAATTACCAGTTGTTCCATTTCTTTCTTCCTTGATTCATTAAGAACATAACTATCTAGACCCTTAGGGAAATTAGGGATCCATTTTTTCAGATCAGATTGATTTTGTCAGGGTCATATGTTCTCTCACATACTTCATCTTTGCTAAAGATCAACTATTGGCAAAAATAATAGTTTAGGTCAACCTTAAGAACAAATCCAAGAGCAACATTGTACACTAATTTGTCTAAAGAGAAGCTAAAATTTTTGTGGCTTTCAATAGCACACTCATCCAAACAAGAGAACTAACAAATGACAAATGAAGACCCCTAGTTTCATTTTCTAACCTCCCATTGTAATTACTCTAATGATCACATTCAACAAATTATTTTTTCTATCACATGCATATTCATTCAGATATGGGGAAAAAATGCAAGTACAATCTCAAGTTCTCGAGCATACTTAGTTATCCTCGAACCTCCCCATAACCTAATAATTGCTAATATGCCATGGAAATATAAAAGAGGGAAGCCATCCTTATTAATGAGAAGCTGCATGTTACATTTATATTCATCAAATTCAGTCTCCAATTACTTTTGTTCTTGGTTATTGATCCCAGATCAAACTAGTCAGGGTTTAGCCTTCATTATTTTTCACCCCCAAGCAACTTACAGATTAATTCCTTTTTCTAGTAATTAGATCTTCCTTCTCACATATAATTCCAGTTTACCTGATTTTTAATGATATTTCCATCATTTCCATCCCATTTGCTTTGTAAAAGCATAGCGTTGTGTCCATACAAACAGTACTTCATAATATTTACTGTAAATTAAGTAATTAGATTTATTTATCATCTGAAAGGAAATATATATGCATGAGCTGAAGATCTTCAAGTCATGAAGTTTCTTGGTACATTGTTATATGGGATCGCATAACATAAGTATGATAGTCCCACTACACATTTGCTTTTGCATGTAAGGAAATGTCCTTTGTAATTTGACTGCTTAAATCAAACAAGTAAATAGTTGTGTCCCAAGCAAAAAGGAACACATACCAAGGATTATTAAAAGAAATTAAAAGAGGGTTATTGAGCTTCTTGGCATGGTGAACAAAATCTTGGTGGGATTATATCACAAGGAAGTTGTGTACAACCTTGCAGAAATCCAGTCACCAAGAGGAGATGATTTTCACCATTTCAAGGGTGGGGTTATGCAAGGAGGGGATTTTGCATGGTACCCATTCATTCCTCTTTAGCCAACTGCTAAAGAGTTATAGTGTATATTGGCACAGATAGAGACCAAAAGATCAAAACCTCCCCAGTCTCCACAAATATTAGACTTATCATACGCTTTGGACATGAAAAGTCTAGTATATACACAAATGTCATATATTGTTATTCAGAAAGCAAATGGATATTGCTAGCAAAGATTATAATGCCTAAGCATACTAATATCGTATAATTAAACCTTTAGCAATTGTAGCAAGTTTGTACATTTCGGACAAAATTAGTACCATCCAGAAACACGTAATCTAGACTAAGGGTGCAATTGAGCCAAGCCGAGTCGAATAGCTGGAAGCTCAAGCTGGACTCGATTCAAAATACTCAAGCTCGAAACTCAACTCGAGATCAATTGAGTCTTAACATCCCGAGCTCAAGTTTGGCTCAATGAAAAATAAGCAAAACTCGAGATTAACTCAAACATTAACTGAGACATATTTGAGCTCGAAATCGAATATTAATCGATGAATAATATATATATTAATATATATTTATTATAAATAAATAATATTATTAAAAATATATAGAAACTCGAATAAGCTCGCGAGCTTTCAAGCTGAATATCCTGCTACTCGAGCTCAATTCAAAAAACTATTTAAGCTCGACTCGAGCTCAATAATAACCGAGTCGAGTTAAGCTTGAACTCGAATCGAACTCAAGTAGCTCATGAGTGGCACAACTTATTTGCACCTCCAATCTAGACCATGATTTGCTATACTGATTGGTACCGGTGCATACAAACCATCTCGATATTGAACTAGTATGTAGTATAAGAGTGCATATCAATACTCGGAAGACCAAACCACCCTTGTGCCAAAAGTACCGATATAGTAACAATAAGGTACCGATATCGAAACAACAAACCTTGATTTAGGCAATATATGTATATACATATATATATATGTTTATATGTATATACATATATATATATGTGTTGGGTATAAAATACCCTCAGCCGAAGTTCTCGACAGATGGCACCCTTTCGTGCTTCCCCAAGATAGGTCCTTCGACCGCCTGGCAGATTGCTCCAAGTGCTCACTGGGCTCCGCTATTGGCCGATCTCCTACAGTGCTCACCGAGCTTCGCTGTCTACCGACCTCCGACAGTGTTCGACATCAGACTGGACCCTTCGAGTTTCATCTACAGCCGAACTCCTACGGGAGCCGAACCACTGCTTCAAGTAACCCGGTCTCCCACGGGAGCCGGACTTCTCCTCTAAGTTCCCGCCACATATACATCTCATCCCGATCTCCCACGGGAGTCGGACTCCTCCTCTGAGTTTATATTGCAGGTACACCCCATCCGAACTTCTTCTCCTAACCTTCATTCACAATCATATCTGCCTGAAACGAAATCTAAATCCTTGAGCTCTCTAGATTCCAAATTCCTTTAGTTGCTATCATGCCAAATAATTTGAAATAGCAAAGAAAGGGTCAAAAGGCAAAAGTTACAAAATTTATGGTAATACTGGGACTCCTATTTCAGAAAATTTGGAGCAAAATCTGCAATGTTAGTCCAAGGTAAACAATAGAAACACTATTTGTTCAAGCTCAAAAGGAAGCAATGAGTCATAGAGAAAGACGGTCCATTTTAAGATACAACATAATTTTCATTTCAATATAGAAACCTTTAATCTTCTAAATCCTACGTGTAAAAACATGTTAAAGCCCTTTAATTACAAACACAGACATTCATGTACATACCCATGAACGAATAAATGTGTGATCGTACATTCAAAAGCACATCTAATCTGCTAAAAGTACAGTACGTAATTATTCCAAATCAAAGGGTCCATACAGTCCTTATAAATAGAAATCGTATTCCAAGTGAAGCTTTTTCCCCAAATCATAAGTTTAGGAAAATAATTTAATAAATCCCTCAACATTACCTGACACATGCATTCATCTCACAAGCTCCTGCGTCTTTGATATTTGTTCACCTCTGAAACCCCTGCCCTAGCCAAGAAAAAGGGTGCAAATGTTCCTAGAATTTATGTGATTTAGATTTCCTCCACTATTTCTACCCAACACCTGAAGATCCCCCTAATATACCTGGTTGATCAATATCAATATACCAAAAAATCAATCTGATGGCCGTAGTAAGCAGTTGAAATCATGTATCATGTGCTCTTAATATCATGTTTCAACCCCAAGAACACCTCATTTCAGACTTTCTCATTTCCGACACTCACAACTGTTGGGCAGTGCTCATATTTAATTGCTATGAGTAATCTCTCTCTCTCTCTCTCTCTCTCTCTCTCTCTCTCTCTCTCTCTCTCTCT
>KE505221.1:321128-331491 GCA_000441515.1 Elaeis oleifera | reverse complement strand
TTCTAGACACAGTCAAATACTTGCAAAATCGGTGTGTGAATCAAGATGAAATTGACCCTTGAATAAGTAGGAGTTAATGTATTAGCGTATTTAATTCAGTAAAACCTCGATCGGAATAATCTATGTGATAGATTTGAAGTTAAAATATAATGTGGATGATTTTTTAGGGTTGACAGTTAAATCTTTGGTCATCTTAAGTATTAGGGTCAAAGAGATGAATTATACAGTAATCATATGTCAATAGTTTCTTGAATGTTGCTTTACAATTTTTTGACCTATCCGGATGTCAGGTACCATTGCTAGATGATCACATTGATTTATATAGAAAGATTATTTCTATATTATTGACTTAAATTCAAACCTATGGGGTCACACTCAAAAAAATTTTGACTGATCATGTGGCGATCGATGATTGAGATTCATTCTAGGGTATAACCGTCAATTTGATTGATGATTAACCTTATACAAAAGTTGTAGTAAATTAATTCACTAATTATTGATGAATTATAAGAGGATTGATTAATAATTAAATTATTAATTAGCTTAATTTAATTGAGCATTGAGGTTTGGATCAAGTCTAATTGAATTAGATTCAATTAGGTTTGATCCGATTAGGTTATGTCCTAATCGCCAAGGGAGATTAGTTTTTGATTTGATCAAAATTTTGATTTAATCAATTTTTAATTGGATTATGATTTGATTAAGAATATAAAACCTAATTGGATTGGATTTCATTTATTTAATTGGATCTAACCAAATGTAACTTGATTTGGGACCAAATATGATAGAACCTAAGAGTCCAATCTAGTTGGACTTCTCCCTAATGCCACCCTTTCTCTGCGCCCTTCTTTCTTTCATGTGAGAAACATTTCTACAAAATATTTCTCATGCCTAGAGGAGGTTTGTCGCCCACCCTCTGTTCGCCTTTGGACTATGTTGAGTTTGGCTAGTGTTTGAATTCAAATGGTTTGAATTTAAGCTAAAACTGCTTTGATCTTATCTTTATCCCATCCCTTGTCGCCAACTCCTTGAGAAGGGTGATGTTTTGTGCGACAATTGAGAAGAGAATTGTGTGAGAAATATCTCATGCCTCAACCCTTCTAGCACCCCTCTTGGATAAGGATCAAGTGATTATATTTTGAATTTAAATTGATTTGAATTTGAACTAAATCAACCACTTATCCTTATCCTCATCCCTTCTCCACGCCAACCATAAAAACCTCTCTATTTTGTCTGACAAAACTAGAGAATTTTATCATGGAAAATATTTTCTGAGAGAGAGGGGGCGGGCTTCTATGCATGAGAAATAGAGGTAGAAACCTACCTCTTTGGGCATGAGATTTAGGGTGGGTTCTTGGTTTGGTTTTAGATTTTTGTGTGAGAAGAAATACAAAAAAGTCTTGTTCCAATCTCCCACACCACCACCTCCTTGTGTAGCTCCTTCCCTTGATCTAGAAGAGTCTAGGTGATCCAAAGAAAGATGTTTATTATAGCCATCCAGTGCCTTTTATGCGAGCTAGCACTTTTGGGAAGGACAATCTGATCAGGGCTTCGAGTGGACAATCTGTAGAGGTCGGATGAGCTGTACGACTGCTTGATATTAGGAAGAACCTCATATCATACCTATCAGTAGTGACGATCATCGATTCATACAAAGGTAATGAGTTTTGAACTTATCTGATTAGATCTAATGGTTAGATCTAATTTAGGGCATCAATGTGATCGATGTAATTTTTCTTATATCAGATAATTTTGTATGAAAATTTTATATCATAGATCTTTAGCAGATAGTTTAGATCTGATCTACAGCATATGTAGGAGATTAAAGTATCTAATCTACTATCTTCTACTGTGTAAATTTTAAAATACATACTTTGAACTGTCGGTTTTCCTTCAAATGGTATCAGAGCTTTATTGCTTTTGACATGAATATTTTGTATATAATCTGATTTTACTTATTTAGATTATATCTAAATAATTAATCTTAAATCTGAGTAGTGTAGTAATTGAATTGGATAGATCTCCATAGCCGTCTCATCATAGGAGAAAGTAGAATTTTATGGCCCTCTCCTCCCATTCGATGGGGTTCTCCTATGACGTACAAGGGTGCTGCATGGTCTTATCCATGAAGATAAATAATGAAAAGAGTTAATTTTTTTAATTTAGATCTGATATATTGTATGTTAGTTTTGAAATTAAAGTTTATTTGATTGTATGATAGTTTGTAAAATAATTTATAAAATTTGAAACTATTTTCAAATACCAAACCCAACCCATATTGGTCCAAAATTTAATTAAGAATTAAGTGATCTAGATTTGAGAATCAAAGATCTAAGGTATAAATTTATAAATCATGAGTTTATAGGTTAGCTCGAGTCAGATCTGTTTAACTGGATTAGACCTAGGGTTAGAAATCATTAATAATAGACTATATTAGTAATTGATCAAATCTAATTAATGGTTAATTCTGATTGGGTCAATTCTTCTCTTGATCAATTCTTAATATTTGTAGTTGGTCAGAGTTCATGTCTTTGATTAGATCAAAATAGATTTTGATTGCAGCTCTGTGATCAAACCCAAGTTTATAAGTTGATTGAATTGAAATTGACTAACTAGTTGGTATCTAAGATAAGTAGGACAGTCTTGATTAGTCATCATTAATTGGGAGCTACTCACATAGATTGAGTCTATGATGAGTTAATGGCATATTCCTTTCACCGATCTCATTTATCTGGCCAACGTGGTGAATCATGTTTTGATCGGATCACTTAATAATTAGGGTTGACCCATACTAACTATGAAATCAGTATGATTGATTTAAGTGTCCCTAGTTCAATTTATCTAAAGTCCTCTTCATGAAGTCAGTGGAAGAATTTATGACTAATTGGCTGGACTAACTTATGCCTAATCTTCTTTGATCTGACTTAGTGAAGTCAGTGGGAGGATGAAGATTAACTGATCAAATCTTCTCATCTTTCATTTCATCTAATTAAACTCTCTAAAATTATTAGGTCCTTAAAAATGAAATAGTTATGGTAATAACTAAATCATAGCCTCTCATTAAGTTGGATGATAATGGATCCAATAGTTTAGATAATCATTAGAAGCACCACATGCTTGGTACTCATCTAACTGTCGAAATTATCATTCATAATATGTTGATTTAGTTGTATCTTTCTAATGATGGTCGGTTGGCCAATCCACACTCGGACTTGGTCACTCATTTGTTAGATACACTAAGTTTCAATATGTTAATGATTGGATCTAATCAGAACTTTCAGTGGAAGCGCCACACGCTTGCTGAAGAGGTGTCTGGGGTAAAATTAGATGCTAGACATTGTTTAGTGAAATAATTAGTTAAGAACCTACCCATGGGTGAATAGGCATTGGCCGAGTCACACTCGGGCCCATGTGCAGTCTGTGAGGATTCTGGTATCTGCTAAAAAATTAATGTAATTTTTCAAATTGGAGTAGAGGCTATCAATTCAAATAAATAGCGAGAGAACTTTTAGACTAATCCATATCTTTAGGCTTAATCAATTCATATACTAATTAGATTTTAGTTTTCTTTTTGTAGTTATGGCCCCACCTTATCATTTCGATTACTATTAGATAGTGATAAATTAATAAGATCCAATTTCAATAGTTGGTATCGAAATTAAAAATAGTTTTGGAGCACGAATAGATCTTGTACGTGCTGACAAATCCGACATCCAAGGAGCCATCTCTGAGCATCCATAGTACAGTCTGAGATACTTATCAAAAGTAGCTCAATGACCAAACTATGATTCGTTGCAATATGCTGACGGCAATGAATGATAAGTTCAGCTGTAGATTTAAAAATGCTCAACCACAGGACATATTACAAATATTGAATGAGTTTTTTAGCATGCCCGATGATGTTGAGAGGCATAAGACGAGTTGTGCCATCTTCAATGCTCGAATGAGGAAAGGGACATCATTCATTGATCATGTACTGTACATGATCGAGATGATTAAGCACTTGAGTAAGCTCAATTTTTTCCTACATGAGTACCTAGGAAAGGATGCTATTTTGAACTCTTTGCCAAAATTCTGCTTCCCCTTCCTTACTCATTATCGAATAACAAAGCTTGCAGTCAACTACCATGATTTGCTGGGGTTGCTACAGAACTTTGAGAAGGATCACCAGCTCCATAGGGAGTCAGTGAATGTAGTGGGAGGGACTTTTTTGAACGTCGACCTTTAAGAAAGGAAGAAGAACAAAAAGAATAAAAGAAGGTGCAAAGTACTGGGATACCTAAGCCCAGTTAGACCAAGAAATTCAAGTCCGATCAGAATCAGACAAAACACTTCTATTACAAGAATAAGAGACATTGAAAGAAAAATTATCCTCAGTATGTTGTCTCCCTAGATCCGAACAGGCTGAGAAAGAAGCAAACTATTGTTGGACAAGATAATTATATGATAACACCTTATAATTTCTCAATTTATGATTCCACTATTTGAGTATTAGATATTGAAAGTTTTTTAATATTTATAATTCGTTGCAGGATCTGCAGATCAGTAGAAGATTTGAAGAAGGCAAAAGATTCTTTAATATTGGAGATAAAAGATTAGTTCTAGTTCTAGCGTTAGGGATTATTAAGTTTGTATTCAAGTCCAGTATAATTATTTTGATGAATGTCACTTTTGTCCTTCATTTTTATTGAATATTATTTCTATAGGCCTTTTGATCATGTACGGTTATGAAATTTTAATAAAAAAATATTTTAATATCATTATGAATGGTGTTAATGTGATGAATGGATAACTGAATAATAAAATTTATATATTGTTACAATCTATTAGTGTAATGTATACATCTGACAAACATCCTAGAATTGATGATATCATCGATATCTGCCTTTGGCACTATAGGTTAAGTCATGTTAAGAAGAACAGAATAAACAGATTGACTCAAAAGAAAATCTTCAAAGTCAGTGATTGTGAATCACTTCCAACCTATGAGTTTTGTCTTCTTGAGAAAATGATCAAGTCACCTTTTACTGAAAAAGATGAGCGAGCCGGTGAAATTCTAGGTCTGATACATACTAATGTATATGGACCTATGAATATTAGTGTTAAATATAAGTATTATTATTTTATTATATTTATAAATAACTTATCGAGGTATGGGCATATCTACTTAATGATACATAAGTCTGAATCATTTGAAATATTCAAATGACTTCGTAATAAAGTAAAAAAATAAACTAAAAAGAGTATTAAAATCCTTTGATCCGATCGAGGAGGTGAATACCTCTCCAGTGAGTTTCAGACATACTTAGAAGAGAATGAGATTTTTTTGTAGTGGATCCCTCTTGAAATATCACAACATACTGATGTGTCAAAATGGAGGAATTGAACCCTATTAAACATGGTTAGGTCCATGATGGACTTTGCAAGTCTATCGATCTTCTTTTGGGGATATGCACTCAAGTCGGTTTGTTATATTTTAAATAAAATTTTGAGTAAGTCCGTAAGTAAAACTCACATAAGATATGGATAGGACATAAGCCAGCACTCTCTCACCTTAAGATTTGACGATGTTTAGTTTATATCAAACGTTTGAAAACTGACAAGCCTGGATAGGTCTGACAAGTATCTATTTATAGGATACTCAAAAGAGATTAAGGAGTATTACTTCTACCTTACTGATGAACAAACAGTGTTTGTCAGCAATAGGATAGTCTTTTTAGAAAGAAGTTTCTTGAGGAAGAAACTAATGCCTTTAAGATTGACTTGATGAAGTTCGATTGGTAGAAGAATCGACATAATCTAGTAAACTCATAGAGTCAGATTTGATTAGATCAAACTTGAAACCTATTGTAGAGACATCTTTGAGGAGATGCGATAGAGTACCATGTCAGTTAGATAGATACTATGATTTCTTGATTTGAGACAGACATCCTGTTGAACTTGATGAGAACAACGAGGATCCGATTATCTATATGGATGCAATGCAAAGGTCTGACTTCAATAAGTGGCTAGAAGTCATAAAATTCGAAATGGAGTCTATGAAGATCAATGATATATGGATATTGGTTAACCACTTAAAGGGATAAAACTCATAGAGTGTAAGTGGATCTTCAAAAGGAAGAGAGGCACAGATGAAAAGATGAAGACCTATAAAGCCCACTTGGTTGTCAAGGGTTACCATCAGTATTATGGTATTGACTATGATGAAATATTTTCTCCCGTGATAATACTTAAGTTTATTCGGATCATGCTTGCAATAGCGGCATATCTAGATGAAAAAGAGATGTATATGATACAACCTGAAGATTTTATATCTATAATGAATCTAAGGTGTGCAAGCTTCAGAGGTCTATTTGTGGACTTAAGCAGGCATCTTGAAGTTAGAACATACGTTTTGATAAAGTGATCAGAACATATGGCTTCATTAAAAATGAAGAAGAACCCTGCATATACAAGTGGGTTAATAACTCTATAGTAATATTTTTATTTTATATATGGATGATATTCTCTTAAGCGAAAATGACATCCCTGCATTATAGGGAATAAAGATTTAGTTATCATCATAGTTTTTCATGAAGAACTTGGGAGAAGCATCCTCCATCCTTGGGATGAAGATTTATAGAGATAGATCTAAGAGATTGTTTGGATTATCCCAGTCCACATATATTTATACTGTGCTAAAATAGTTCAGTATAAAAATTTCAAAAAAAAACTATCTTCCGATAGGTCATGAAATTTTTCTCTCGAAAAAAGATTGTCTGACAACTCCTCAAGAGAGAGAGCATATGAGTAGAATTCTATATGCTTCGATAGTGAGATCTATTATAAATGTCATGACATATATGAGATCAAACATAGCATACTCACCAGGGATAGTGAGCAGATACCAGTCCGATCCAGATGAGAACCACTGAAAAGTCATAAAGATCATCCTTAAGTATTTAAGAAATACTAAGGATCAGTGGCTTATCTATGGAGAATCCGACTTAAATTTATGGAGTTTACAGACTTCAATTTTTAGTCGGATCATGACGACAGCAAGAGCATGTCAGGATATATTTATATTGTAAATAATGAAACAATCTGCTGAAAAATTTTAAGCAGCACATTATGGCCTACTCTACTTGCGAGATGAAATATGTCACGATATCCAATGCTATGAATGAAGCTGTGTGGTTACAGAAGTTCATCGGTAAGCTCAGAGTGGCAGCCTCCCTCGATAGTTCTGTCTTGTTGTATTGCGACAGCACTGATGCCTTTGCTCAAGTGAAGGAACTGAAGTCACATCAGTGCATTAAGCATATTTTGCACCACTACCATCTGGTTTGGAAGATCGTAGATTGAGGTGATGTTGAGCTTCAGAAGATCGACGAAAAAGAGAATCTGACCAACCTATTTACTAAAGCTCTCGATATCAAAAAGTTTGAAGATTATAAATCAAAGATGGATATTCGATACTGTACCGATTAGCTTTAGTCCAAGTGGGAGTTGTTGAAAATTGTATCCCAAAGCCAATCATCAGCCTATTGATGGTTGAGCTAATTATTGTAATTATATATAAATTATTAAAATAATAAATATTATTTAATTTCTCATCACTCTGTGTACATCTTATTTGAACTCTTATTTTGTGATGAAGTCCTTGGGACTGTTTGAATTGATATAAGAGGATATATCGTTTAGTCTTTAAACCTACTTCAAGGCCAAATGATGCGCTGTTATAAGGATGATAGCTATATCAAGTGTAGGTCGTTGTGTGCCATGTGGATTGGTTATCCTTTTAATCAAAGAGTGTAGAGACACTGACATGATATGCAAGTGAGATGTAAGGGTACATCTCACTGAATGTGACCAACTACTGAGCACTCTACTCTCAAGAGTAGCTTGTGAAGGATATAGATATAAATGACCCTCTGATCTGAGATCATCATGATAACTTATAAAAACTCACTGTACTTTGGTGTCAGACTATCTAAATTTTAATTTAGTGATGAAAAATTTTGAGCACAGTCAAGTATTTGTGAAATCGGTGTGTGAATCAATATGGAATTGACCCCTCCAAATATGTAAGAGTTAATACATTGGTGTGTTTCAATTTAGTAAAATCTCAGTCGAAGTAATCCATGTGATGGATTTGAAAGTTGAAATATAATGTGGATGACTTTTTCAGAGTTGACAATTAAACCCTTTGTCACCTTGAATATTAAGATCAAAGAGATGAATTATACAGTAACCATATGCCAATAGGTTCTTGAATGTTGCTTTATAATCTTTCAACCTATTCGGATATTAGGTATCATTATTAAATGGTCACTTTAATTAGTATAGAAAGATTGTTTCTGTGCTACCAGCTTAGGTTCGAACCTATTGGAGTAATACTCAAAAGAAGTTTCTGACTGATCACGTGGCTGATCAACTATTGAGAATCATTTTAGGATATAACCATCAATTTGATTGATAATTAATCTTGTACAAAAGTTATAATAAATTAATTTACTAATTGTTAGTAAATTATAGAAGAATTGATTAGTAATTAGATTGCTAATTAGCTCAATTTGATTGAGTATCGAGGTTTGGATCAAGTCTAATTGAATTAGATTCAATTAGGTTTGATCCGATTAGATTATGAGATGGCCTAATCGCCAAGGAAGATTAGTTCCTAATTTGATCAGAATTTTGGTTCGATCAATTTCAAATTAGATTAAAATTTAATTAAGGATATAAAAGCCTAATTGGATTGGGTCTTATTTATTTAATTGGGTCTAACCAAATGTGACTTAGTTTGGGACCAAATATGATTGAACCTAAGAGTCCAATCTAGTTGGACTTCTCCCTAATGCCACCCTTTCTCTGCATCCTTCTTTTCTTCACATAAGAAATATTTCTACGAGAATGTTTCTCATGCTTAGAGCAGGTTTGTCACCCACTCTTTGATCTCCCTTGGATTAGGATGAGTTTGGTTAGTGTTTGAATTCAAATGGTTTGAATTTAAGCTAAAACTACTTTGATCTTATCTTTATCCCATCCCTTGTCGCCAACTCCTTGAAAAGGCTAATGTTTTGTATGATAATTGAGAAGGGAATTGCATAAGAAATGTCTCACGCCTAGCCCTTTTGGTGCCCCTCTTGGATAAGGATCAAGTGGTTATATTTTGAATTCAAATTGGCTTGAATTTGAACTAAATCAACCACTTATCCTTATCCTCACCTCTTCTCCATGCCAACCATAAAAACCTCTCTATTTATGTGACAAAACTAGAAAATTTATCATGAAAAAATTCTAAGAGAGAGAGGGGCGTGAAATAGAGAGGGGCGGGCTTCTGTGCATGAGAAACAGAGATAGAAACCTACCTCTTTGGGCGTGAGGTCTAGGGTGGGTTCTAGGGTTTCGGCTCTAGATTTTTATGTGAGAAGAAGTACAAAAAGTCTTATTCCAATCTTCCACACCATCACCTCCTCTTGTTGCTCCTTCCTCTGATCTAGAAGAGTTTGAATGATCTAAAGAAAGAAATTTATTCCAGCCATCCTATGCCTTTTACGCGAGCTTGCACTCTCGAAAAGGATGATCTAATTAGGGCTTCGAGTGGACAATCTGTAGAGGCCAAAAGAGCTGTGCGGCTGCTCGACATTAGAAAAAATTTTGTACCATACCTATCAGTAGTGGCGATCATCAACCACGTAAAGGTAATAAGTTTTGAACTCATCTAATTAGATCTAATGGTTAGATCTGATTTAGGACATCAATACGATCGATGCAGATTTTCTTTTATATCAGATAATTTTGTATGAAAATTTTACATCACAGATCTTTAGTAGGTAGTTTGAAGCATGCATAGGAGATTAAAATATTTAATCTATTATCTTTCGCTGTGCAAAATTTTAAAAATGCATGCTTTAAACTATCGATTTTTCTTCAATCATGTCCTCTACCACTATTATCACTCTCAACATATGACTAGCATGGGAGGTCGACAAGCCTCACAACTTCAAAAATGCAGAAAGGATCAGCTCTTCGGGGTTGGCCTAGATCTTGAAGATGCCATGGCTGATGGAAATAGAAGGGTTGTATTATCAAAGGTAGATCAATAGATGAAGCTTTAGAGGAAGCCAAGGCTTTCGAATAAATAATTGCTAGGAAAGCAGCCTTTGTATCGTCGGAATAATTGAACTCAATGATCACTGTTGTAGGCCATCAAGAATAAAAATCAACTCAAACTATATAGATAGGGTGAGTAGGGATCGTTTCCATGAAGATTTAGGGTAATTATCTTTTTTTAAGAAGAAATAAAAGAGAATTGATTATAGAAGATTAAAAAAATAGAATAACAAGAATTAATTAAAATATAAATTAATTATAAAAAAAT
>KE505221.1:277786-290586 GCA_000441515.1 Elaeis oleifera | reverse complement strand
AAAAAAATTCATAAGGATCACAATTGGACTTGAGCTGATCGAATCTAACATATGACTGATAATAAGGTTTGATGATTTATCCATAATCTACTATCTAGTTGGAACTCATAATAGAGGGACTGAATCACACATGAACTACACTTTGAGGTTCTTTTCGGTTCTACTAGGTTGCCACTATGTACTGCTAGGTATCACTGATGAATTGTGAGAGCTCACTAGGGTTGCTCAGGATCGATAATTCTTGATGAGTTAGAGTGGAATTGTTCCGACCCATTAAAAGAGTTTCAATGATACTATAATAGAGATCATTGTATATCTCACTATCAAATAGAATTAAACCTATAGGATCATATAACAAAGAGATTAGATCTAGAATGAGCAATTGGGCTTATGAAGACTCAATTGGATTTTGAAAAATTCTATTAGGTTCGGGATAACCTTGCTAGCATATGGTTGAACCCAATTTTTTCTTTATGTTTGAATTTTTTATTTGATAAGATTAATTTAAATTTAATTATCTGCTAATAATCTAAATAAATTAGATTCATTGGGCTTCAATTGTTGAATGCCTTAAAATTTTGGATCAAATGAATTAAGAGTTCAAGCCCTTATTAATTTTCTTGATAGTTTTGATTGGACGCCACTTGATTTGATCAAGTTGGGCATGTCCACCTATTAGAAGGTGTGTGGAACCATTATGGGGCGTTCTATAGGTGCCATATTGGATATATTTTTGTGGGTGTAAAGGCTCTAATAGTTGGCACCTAAAGGATCTTCTAAAGGGAGTCAAATAACTAAAGGAATAAGGATTCCTAATACAAGTAGGAGTTGTATTAAGTGGTTGTTTGATTTTGAATAGGATTCAAACCTTGTGCTCATTTAAAGGAGCCTTCCCTAAGATCTCTAAGCACTTCAACTAGCAGCTCCATGCCTCTCTTGAAGAGCCCACGCCCCCTCTTTCTCTTCTCTCTCTCTTCTCCCTTGGAGTTCTAACACCCATACCTTGGGCGTCCTCCATCTTCAACGCCCAAAGGTGGTTGGGTGTCCCATATTTCTTATTGATTTGTAGTCCCTGATTGCTGCATAATCTAAGAAAGAAAAGTAAGAAAAGAAGAAGATCAAGCAAAGGATCAAAGAGTTGATCGTGATTCAGACTTCGTTCAGATTCGCAGGCTAATTTTCTTAGAAAAAAAAATCAATACAAAAGAGGACTGTTCCAGGTTGATCCTGATGGATACCTGTAGAGGTCAGATACTTGCATAGCTAAGAGAGAGCCTCTTCTCTTTTAGATCCAGAGTTGAAGAAAGAAATTATAAAACAGATATGTGATTCGATCATATATTCAATTCAGCATATATTTAATTCAACATATGAAGTAGATCCTAGTGGTTTATGTTTTATGAATGCATGATGTAAATTAAAGGTATTGTAATCTTTTACTCCACTGTCATGTTTAGAAAAAAAAAAATTGAAACATACATGCATGCCTCGACATAGAAATTCCAACATCAAGGGTCAAAGAGATGAATTATACGATAACCATAATCTATTAGATTTTTGGATGTTGTTTCGCATACATTCGACCTATCCGGATGTCAGATACTATTGCTAGATGATCACTTCGATTAGTATAAAAATTTTCTTATGCTACCGTATAAGTTCGAACCTATGAGATCGCACACATAAGAAGTACCTCCCTGATCATATGGCTGATCGATGATTAAGAATTGTCAAAGGGTAAAATCATCAATACGATTAATGATTAACCTTGAGCAATAGTTACAGTAAATTAATTCATTGAGAGTCAGTGATGTTTAGGAGGATTAGTCAATAATTAAATTGCTGATTAGCTCAATTTGATTGAGCATTAAAGTCTAGATTAAGTCTAATTGAATTGGATTCAATTAGGTCAAACACATTAAATTATAAGATGATCTAATCGCTAAGGAAGATTAAGCCCTGATTTGATCAGAACTTGAACCTAGTTAATTCTTATTGAGTTAGGATCAAATTAGAATGAGTTTAATCACTTCTAATTAGATAGAGTTTGATTGGATCATACTTGATTTGAAATTGAAATCAACTTGAATTTCAAATTCAAGATTGAATTCAAAATTCGAATAATTGAAGTCCCTTGCACCACCTACCTTCTCTATGCTATTTCTCATTGCACAAAACTTGTTTATGTGTGAGATTTCTCCAACAAAACTTCACTTTATCATCCACTTGGATAAGGATGTGGTTGGTTTTGATTTGAATTTAAAGGAGTTTTAAATCTAATTGAAACCTCATCCTAATCCCTTTCACCTACCGGCCACTTTGAGGAGTTCTTTTTGTGCAACAAAAATCAGAAGCTCTTGATGGTTTTCCATGCCCATGTTCTTATGTTTAGCACTTCTTTGATCATAGGATTGATAGGGATAAGATTGACTTAGTTTGAGTTCAAATGAGATTTGAATTCAAACTTGAATGGGCACTTATTCTATCTTATCATCGTGGACCAGCAACCATAAAAGGTTGTTTTATGCATTGAACCTCTAATCTTTTCCATCAAGAGATAGAGCAAGAGGAGAGGGGCAGAACCAGGGTTTTGGGCATGAGGATCTGGGGTGGGAGATTTTGCTTTCGGCATGTGATTAGAAAGAATGATCTCTTCTTTGGTTAGAGTTCAGCCTTGGCACTGAGTAGTATTGGAGAGGAAGATTCAGATCAGATCTAGATGATTCTCTATTATTCCTCCATCTTTCAATGACCTCCATCAATCCATCTTAAATCTTGGAGAGGTCTGAGATGATTGGAGAAGAAAATCCAATCAAATCAGCTACTAGAAGTGGTTTTCATGAGCTAGCACTTCTGGAGATAGCAGATCGGAATCAGGGCTTCTTGTGGATGTTTCGTAGAGGCCAGACACGCTGTGCAGCTATGAGCAACTAGCGAGGACCTTTAGATCTACATTCATAATTGCGAAGTTCGACTACCTACACTCAAGTATTGGGTTCGGATCTCTGGTTATTGTAGATCAGATCTACTGCTTTACTTGCTTTCATGTACATCATGTATATTTGTTATTCAGATTTTTACATGCACATATATGCCATAGATCCATTTGTAAGGTATTTTATGATTAGATCATATGCTTATATTATAGATTAAAATATTTAATCTGAAGTTATTTTACTGCAAAATTTTAAAATGCATGCATGAAACCCCTGCAGTTATTCCTACAGTGGTATCAGAGCCGTGTTTCTTTTGACATGTATATTCTGCATATATCTTTATAAATCTGAATTTTAATTATTTAGATTAGATCTAAATAATTAGTTTTAATTTTGAGTAGTATAGTCGTCGATTGGGTAGATCATCATAGCCGTCCGGTCATAGGAAAAAGTAGGATTTCATGGTCCTTTCCTCCCATTCTATGGAGTTCTCCTATGGTATGTAGGGATATTGCATGATTTTTTTTCATGAAGTTGTATAATGAAAAGAGATTAAAAATTTATTTTAGATCTGATATATTGTATGTTAGATCTAAAATTAATTTATTGTTGATTGTATGAAAACTTGTGAAACATTTTGCAAAATATTGGAAACCGTTTTCAAATACTGAACCCCAATCCATGTCAGCCCTAAACTTAATTAAAAATTAAGTGATCTAGATTTGAGAATTAAAGATATAAGGCTATTTTCATAAATCATGAGTTTATGGGTTAGCTTATGTTAGGTCCGTTCAACTGTGATAGATCTAGGGTTTGAAATCACATAGATAATGGACTATGTTAAGTAGTTGATCAAATCTAATTAACTGTTAATTTTGATTGAGTTAATTCTTCTCTTGATCAATTCTCAATACTTGTAGTTGGTCAAAGTCTATATCTTTGATTAGACCAAGATGGACCTCGATCTGGCTTAGTGGTCAAGTCTGAGTCTTTAGGCAGACCAAATTGAAACAGATAAATCGATTGGTATCTAAGGTAAGTTTGACAGTCTTGACCAATGGTCATGAATTAGGAACTACTCATATAGATTGAGCTATGGCAAGTTAGTGGCATATCCCTTCCACTGATCTCACTTATCTAATTAATGTGGTTGATTTATGTTCAATTAGGCTGCTCATTGACTCGAGCTAACCCATGTCACATAGGTGAATCAGTATGATTGATTTAGATGCCCCTGGATTGGCTTGTATTTTATCTTCTATGATCTGATTTGGCGAAGTTAGTGAGAGGATTATGATTAGCTGATCAGTTCTTTTAATTCTATTAAAATAATTTAATCAAATTCTCTAAATTATTAGGTCCATAAAATGAAATAGTTATAGGAATAACTAAATCATTGCCTTCCATTAAGTGGGATGGTAAGGGTCCAATTGTCTGATGATCATTGGATCGTGCCATACTCTGGTGCTCATCTAACTATTAAAATTATTATTTATAATATGATAATTTAGCTATCTTTTTAATAGGTAGTCAGATTAGTCGAGCCACACTTAGAGCTGATCATTCGTTAGTTTGATGTGCTAAATTTTATCATATTAATGGTTGGACCTAACCAGCACTTTCAGTAGAGGCCAAAGCCTACTGAAATGTAGCTTGGGGTGAAATAAATACTAGAAATACTTAGAGAAATAATTAGTTATGAACCTACCTATAGATGCACAAGGATTGGTCGAGCCACACTCGGATCTGAATACAGTTTGTGAGGATTCTAGTATCCATTAAAGGATTAAAGTAATTTCTCAAATTAGAGGTAGAGGCTATCAATTTATATAAATAGTAGGAGAACTTTTAGACTAAAGTTCAAGTCTTGAGGCTTAATCAATTTATATACTAATTAGACCTTATTTTTCTTTTAGACATGGCCACTTCTTTGTCCCTCCGATCGCTATTGGATAGTAATAAGCTAATGGGATCTAATTTTGATAGCTGGTATCAAAAATTAAAGATAGTCCTAGAGCACGAACGGATCTTTTACATTTTGGTAGATCAGACACTTGAGGAGTCAGCTCCAAATGCTCATAGTACAATTTGAGATACTTATCAGAAGTGGCTCAACAATCGAACTACTGTGCGTTGCATCATGCTGACAGCAATGAGCAATGAGTTCAATCATAGGTTTGAGAATGCTCAGCCAAGGGATATACCTCAAATATTGAATAAGTTCTTTGGTACTCCTGACGATGTTGAGAGGTACAAAACCAGATATGCTATCTTCAAGGCCCAAATGAGGGAAGAGGCGTCAGTTACTGATCATATACTATACATGATCAAGTTAATTGAATGCCTGAGCAAGCTTAGATTTTTCTTGCATGAATAGCTTAGAAAAGATGCGATCCTGAACTCATTGCCAAAATCATACCTCCCATTCCTTACTCATTTCAGAATGACAAAGCTTGTAGTGAACTATCATGGCTGCTGGGATTACTGTAGAACTTTAAGAAAGACCATCAGCTCCAAAGGAGTCGGCGAACTTAGTAGGATGGTCTTCTTTTGGATGTCGACCTTTAAAAAGGAAGAAGAATAAGAAGAAGAAGACGCATAGTGCTGGGACATCTCAACCTAGTCAAACCAAGAAGTCCAAGGCTGATCAAAGTCAGACAGAATGATTCTATTGTAAGAAGTGGAGGCACTGAAAGAGGAACTATCCTCAGTGCATTGCCTCTTTGGACCCAAACAGACCAAATAAGAAGAAGAAGCAAGCTGCTGCTGGACAAGGTATCTATATGATAACTCCTTGCAACTTTTCTATTTATGATTCTACTACCTGGATATTAGATATCAAAAGCTCTATTAACATATATAATTCCTTGCAAGATCTACAGGTTAATAGAAGATTTAAAGAAGACAAGAAATTTCTTAATGTTGGAGATAGAAGACCAGTTCCAATTCTAGCTATAGGGATTGTCAAAATTATATTCAAATTTAATGTAGTTGATCTTAGTGAATGTCACTTCTGTCTTAATTTTTATTGAATATTATTTCTGTAGGTCTTTTGACCAAAAATAGTTATGAAATATCAATAAAAAAAATTTGTAATGTCATTTTGAATGGTATTACTATTATGAATGGACAATTGAACAATGAGATTTACATATTATCACAGTCTGTTAATGTAGTATACACATCCAGTAAATGTCCTAGAGTAGATGATGTATCCGATATCTATCTTTGGCACTATAGACTAGGTCATATTAATAAGAACAGAATAAACAGGCTGACACGAGAAAATTTTCAAAATCAGTGATTATAGTTTATTGTCAATCTGTGAGTCTTGTCTTCTTGAAAAGATCAAATTATCTTTTATTGAAAAAAATGAGCGAGCTAGTGAACTTCTAGGTCTAATACATATTGATGTATGCAGACCTATGAACAAAAGTGCTAGAGATGGATATTATTACTTCATTATGTTCACAGATGATCTATCTAAATATGGGTACGTCTACCTTATGAGGCATAAATCTGAGTTGTTTGAAATATTCAAATGATTTCATAATGAGGTTGAAAAATAAGTTTTTGATATATCTTGAGGAGAATGAGATTCTCTCTCAATGGACTCCTCCTGAGATATCACAACATGATAGGGTGTCGGAAAGGAGGAATCAAATTTGTTAAATATGATTCGATCCACGATAGATTTTATAAGTCTGCCAATCTTTTTTTGGGAATATGCATTAGAATCGGCTTATTACTTCATAAGATTTTTAGCAAGTTTGTAAGTAAAACTCCATATGAGATATGGATAGGGCGTAAGCCGGTACTCTTATACCTTAGGATTTGAGGATGTCCCGCTTATGTTAAGTATTTAAAAATAGATAAGCTCGGACCCAAGCTGATAAACAAAAGGTGTTCATTAGCAATAAGGTATACTTTTGAAAAGTAGTTCCTTAGTGAAGGAACAGGTGCCTCAAATATCAAGCTTGATGAAGTTCGACAGGTAGAAGAATCGACATCAGTGATTGGACCTGAATCAAATTTGATTAGATCAAACTCAGAGCCCAATATAGAACCATCCTTAAGATGATTCGGTAGAGTACCGCATCAGTTGAATAGATACTATGATATTTGGTCTGAGATGGTGATCTTGTTGAGCTTGATGAGAATGACGAGGATCCGATCATCTATATGAATGCAATGTAGAGGTTTGACTCTAAAAAATGACTTGAAATTATGAAGTCCGAAATGAAGTACATGAAGGTCAACAGTGTATGGACACTTATTGATCCATCTGAAGGGATAAAATTCATAGGGTGTATGTGGGTCTTCAAAAAGAAAAGAGGCACAGATGGGAAGGTGGAGACCTATAAATACATCTGGTTTTCAAAAAATATCATCAGTATTATGATATTACTATGATGAGATATTTTCTCCTATGACAATGCTCAAGTCTATTTGGATTATGCTTGCGATAGCAGTATACTTGGACTATGAAATCTGACAAATGAATGTGAAGACAGTTTTTCTAAATAGAGAGTAGGATGAAAAGATGTATATGATACAATTTGAAAGATTCATATCCATAGATGAGTTTAAAATATGCAAGCTTCAAAAATCCATTCATGGATTAAAGCAAGCATTATGGAGTTAGAACATGTATTTTGATAAACAATCAGAACGTATAGCTTCATTAAGAACAGAACAAAATTCTACATATACAAGTGGGTCAATAATTCTGTTGTTGTATTTTTTATTTGTATGTGAATGATATTCTCTTAATCAAGAATGATGTCATTATATTATAGAAAATAAAAGTGTGGCTATCATCACAGTTCTCCATGAAAGATCTGAGAGAAGCAGCCTACATCCTAGGGATGAAGATCTATAGAGATAGATCTAAAAGGTTGCTTGGACTCTCTCAGTCCACGTACATAGCTACCATGCTGAACAGTTTAGCATGAAGAATTTCAAGAAAGGCTATCTTCTGATAAATTATAAAATTTCTCTCTCAAAGAAAAATTGTCCGACAAATTCTTAAGAGAGAGTGTGTATGAGTAGAATTCCATATGCTTTGATAGTGGGTTCTATAATATACGCTATGATATGTACGAGGTCAGACGTGGCATATTCATTAGGGGTAGTAAGTAGATACCAGTCTGATCCGAATGAGAATCATTGGAATGTTGCAAAAATCATCCTTAAGTATTTAAGAAATACTAAGGACCAATAGCTCATTTATGGAGAATCTGACTTGAAACTAATGAGATACACTGATTTTAGCTTTCAATCAGATCATGATAATAGTAAGAGTATGTCAGGATACATTTTATCCTAAATGATGGATCTGTCTGTTAAAAAATTCAAGCAGCACACTGTGATCGACTCAATATGCGAGATAGAGTACATCACGGCATCCGATGCTGTCAAAAAAGTTATGTAACTAAGAAATTCATCAGTGAGCTCAGAGTATCACCCTTCATTGATGGTCTAGTCCTGCTCTACTACAACAGCACTGGAGCCATTGCTCAGATGAAGGAATTGAAGGCCCATTAGCGTACGAAGTATATTCGACGTCGTTACCACCTTATCTAGAAGATCATGGATCGAGGTGATGCAAACTTCAGAAGGTCGATGGAAAGAAGAATCTGACCGACCTATTTACTAAAACCCTCGATATTAAGAAATTTGAAGATTATAAATTAAAGATGGGTATACAGTACTATATCGATAGGCTTTAGTCTAAGTGAGAGTTGTTGGAAATAAATTTCAAAATCAATCGTCAGCCTGTTGATGGTTGAGCTTATATTTATAATTATATATGAATTATTAATTATTAATAAAATATTATTTGATTTTTTTATCACTTTATGTACATCTTCTATGAACTTCAGTACTGTGATGAAATCCTTAAGACTAATTGAATTGATATAGAAGAATATATCATTTAGTCCTTAAACTAATTCATGACCAATGATATGCTATTAGGATAATAGCTATATCAAGCGTAGGTCATTATATGCCATATACGTTGGTTGTCCTCTTAACCAAAGAGTGTAGAGATACTGGCATGATATGCAAGTGAGACGCAGGAGTATATCTCACTGAACGTGACTAATTTTGGAGCACTCTACTATCAAGAGTTACTCCAAAGGGATATACGTATAAGTATTCCTCTGATCTGAGATCACCACGGTGACTTGCAAGCAACTTACTGTACCTTGATACTAAATTATCTGAATTTTATATCAAGATCGAAAGATTTTAGGCACAGTCAAGTACTTATGAAGTCAATGTATAAGTCAAGATGGAATTGACCACTCTAAGTCATTGGAGAGTATGCTTAAATATGTTTCAATTTAGCAAAATCTTGCTTAAGATAATCCTTATGAGGAGTCACAAGATTAATTGGGTTGAGATATAATTAGGATGCACTGATCAAGTGTTGACAGTTAGCTCTGAAGTTATCCTGAGTATCAAGGATCAAAGGGATGAATTATACGGTAACCATAGTTCATTAGATTCTTGGATATTGCTTCATACACATTCGACCTATCCGTACGTCGGATATCATTGCTAGATGGTCACTTCGATTGGCATAAAAATTTATTCTGTGTTACTGCATAGGTTCAAACCTATGAGGTTACACATATAAAAAGTACATCCCCAATTATATGGCTGATCGATGATTAAGAATCATTCAAGGATAAAATCGTTAATGCGATTGATGATTAATCCTGAGCAGTAGTTGTAGTAAATTAATTCACTGAGAGTCAATGATGTTTAGGACAATTAGTTAGTAATTAAATCACTGATTAGCTCAATTTGATTGAGCATTAAAGTCTAAATTAAGTTAATTGAATTAGATTCAATTAGGTCAAATACATTAGGTTATAGGATGATCTAATTGCTAAGAGAGATTAAGCCTTAATTTGATCAGGATTTGAATCCAGTTAATTCTAATTGAGTTAAGATTAAATTAGATTATATTTAATCACTTCTAATTAGATAAAGTTTGATTAGATCAAACTTTGTTTGAATTTGAAATCAACTTGAATTTTGAATTCAAGATTGAATTCAAAATTTGAATAATTGAAGTCTCTTGCACCACCTACCTTCTCCATGCCATTTCTCATTGCACAAAATTTGTTTATGAATGACATTTCTCCAGCAAAAACTTCACTTTGTCGCTCACTTGGATAAAGATGTGGTTGGTTTTGATTTAAATTTAAAAGAAGTTTTAAATCTAATTGAAACCTCATCCTAATCCCTTCCATCCACCAGCCACTTTGAGGAGTTCATTTTATGTGACAAAAATGAGAAGCTCCTGATGGATTCCACATCCATTTCCTTATGTTCAGCACTTCTTTGATCAAAAGATTGATGGGGATAAGATTGGTTGGTTTGAGTTCCAATGAGATTTGAATTTGAACTTGAATGGGCACTTATCTTATCTTATCATCCTTGATCGGCAACCATAAAAGGGTTATTTTGTGCATTGAACCTCTAATCTTTTCCATCAAGAGATAGAGCAAGAGGAGAGGGGCCGAACCAGGGGTCTTGGGCATGAGGATCTAGGGTGGACAATTTTGCTTTTGGCATGTGATTTGAAGAGAACGATCTCTTCTTTGGTGAGAGTTCAGCCTTGACACTAAGTAGTTTTGGAAAAAAGTTTCAGATCAAATCTAAATGATTCTCTGCTATTCCTCCATCCTCTAGTGACCTCTATCGATCCATCTTAAATCTCAAAAAGGTCTAAGATAATTGAAAAGAAGATCTAATCAGATCAGCCATCAAAATGATTTTCATGAGCTAACACTTTCGGAGATAGCAGATCGGAATCAAGACTTTGTATGGATATTTTGTAGAGGCCAGACATGCTATACAGCTATGAGCAACCAGCAAGGACCTCCAGATCTATGTTTACGATCACGGTGTTCGACTACCAGCACTTAGATATTGGGTTCGAATCTCTGATTATTGTAGATCAGATCTACTGCTTTACTTATTTTCATACACATCATGCAGATTTGTTATTCAGATTTTTATATGCACATATACATGCCATAGATCCATTTGTATGATATTTTATGATTAGATCATATGCTTGCATTGTAGATTAAATATTTAATATAAATTATTTACTATAAAAATTAAAATACATGCATGAAACCCCTGTTATTATTCCTAGACAGGTCATTGTCAGAGATTAAGCAACATTACATGCTCGTCAAGAAACTTTATCCAGATTTGTATTATACTTATATGAAATTGAGATGTTATACGCTACATGTCCCTATTTACATGATTTGCACAAGCGATGTGATCAAACATATGCTAATTAGATCGATCATGCATGGAAGTATTAGCAAGAAATAGCTTTATATAAGTTTGCCTTGCATTACATTCCTCAAAGAATAATGAAAGGTCAAGCTTTGTTCGATTTCTTAGCTAATCATTCTTATGTTGATGTTGATGAGAAAGTCATATGGCAAGTTGAGACTAGAGGTATCGGTCTGCACCCTTGGAAGTTATTGTTTAATGGCTTAAAGATTGAAGAAGCTACTGGAATAGGGATAGTAATTGAATCTCCACTAGGAAATAATAGTATTTCTTTAGTTGGGTTTTCTCTGCTCTAATAATTAGGCCAATTTTGAAGCATTGATTATTAGTCTCAAGATAGTACTAGAGATAGGTATTGACCAATAGAAGTGATGGTTAAACTCTCAAGTGGTTATGAAGCAACTCTACAAGAAATACAAATATTGGAGATGCTCGTTTGATATCCCATGAAAGCAATGAAGTTGATCGAGAGTTTTGTCGAGATCACCTTAAGTTGTTCTCTCAGATGAAAACAAGAATTAACTAATGAATTAGCATAAACGACTTCATGAGTCAAAATATCTAAAGATATCTATATTAGATTCATTATTATAGAGAAAAGATTATTGTCATTAGGGGTGTAATCAAGGCAAGGCGAGTCGAGTAGCTGAAAGCTCGAGCTCGACTTAACTCAAAATACTTATGCTTGAAACTTAGTTCAAGATCGATCAAGTTTTAACATCTCAAACTCGAGCTCAGCTTGATAAAAATAGACAAAATTCGAGATTGACTCAACTCGACTCGAATATCAATCGAGCCATCATCGAGCTCAAGTTCAAGCTTAAAATTGAGCTTTAGCCTACAATAATATGTATATTAATATATATATTATAATAAATTAATATTATTAAAAATATATATAAACTTGAATAGGCTTGTGAGCTTTCGAGCTGAGTATCCTGCTACTCGAGCTTGACTTGCTTCGTCGAACTCGATAATAATCGAATCGATTCGAGCTTAAATTCGAGTCAAGCTCGAGTAGCTCATGAGCAGCTTTACTTATTTGCATCCATAATTGTCATCTGTATTTATAAAGCATGTTGACATACAAACATGACATGAGGTATATGCCCTAGATATTGGCTAAAGAGCTTTGAGGTACCTTATTGATGCGTAGTCGTTGATAGCACCAAAATAACTCTAGTCACTACGTAGGTAGGATGAGTCGAGATCGTATCCTCAGGGACCTTGGGTTAAGTTGAGATTGCAAAATAAAGAAAGAAGCGTTGTTTTGATTTAGAAATAAATTATCTTAAAATTGATGTAATGAGAAAATAAAGAGTTCGAGAGTTTTGAATTAATTTTGCACTAGTAGAGTTGTATCTCTTTTTTTTTAATTAAATAGATGTGATTAATCTTAGAAAAAATATCTATCTTTTTTCGACACATTTCGTACCCGTAGATCACGGTGCGTCTTCGAAAAGTACTAGGTAAACAACTCTTCTTCCTCAGCACGCCCCGTACCATAGATCATGGCGCGTCTCCGAAAAA
>KE505221.1:231763-244997 GCA_000441515.1 Elaeis oleifera | reverse complement strand
AGGAGAGAAGTAGCCATGGAACGGAATAAAGTAGAATTGTAAGTTGCAACATCTTTGAATTAATGTGGCAATAGTTATAGAGGCCATGCTACATATATCAACTCTGGGGATCCGAAGACAACATCCCCATATATGTGAAGTGTTTTGTTGATTTTTAACATTACATTTATCTAATTGCATCGACACAGGTATATATGCCGATAATGCTATGCTGAAGGAGCTTCTTAAAACAAAGTTTAGCAAGAATCCAGAAAATCCTACCAAAGAATTGTACGAGGCAGTGATTGACAGCGATATCTCAATGACGGTCAGGTTGGTATTAGTCTTTAGAGGCCTCACCATGAGCCTCGTGAAAAAGAACATTGATGATAGCCTTGCGGCATCAATTAAGAAGCTTACAGGTGGTCAAAAGAATGAGGCTCTCACTAACAAGTAATGTTTTCAAGCCTTCTCTTCATCCAATATGTAGTACTTACCACATCAACTTTGATTTTATTAACACTCTTTTAGTTGTTTACAGGATCATGGCTGATGCAGATAATAGAATCAAGCTACCCCGGGGTCGGTTATCGAGATAACAAGGCTACCTGGACAAGTTCTCCAAACAAAAGGTAAGAATTGAGAAAATCCTGTGCATGAATTACCCATGAGACAGATGCTTTATTTCTTGTTTCAAAATTTCTGAGATTGTGAAATTAATTGGTGCAGTGAGGGATGAGTTGATTAGCAAGGTGGAGAGTGAGCTGCTGTGCAGAGCCTACTTTCATATGTATTTGGGAGATGATCCATTTGACATGGAGGCTAAAGAAGGATTTGGAAAATCCATGCTTTCTCTTTTCTGAGATCCGGTTAGATGTTCTATCTGAAGAGAGAACAGAGAAATAAGTTCTTATGTTATTCTCTCAAAATTACTGGTCCCTGGTGGTGAAGGGGCTATAATAATTCGAACATTGTCGAATGTGGCATCCTAATTCAGAGAATAATTTCACTTCGCGCATGTGGTACTTGGTACTTGCAAGTATAGGAAATAAGATAGAGAACCTAAGGTGCCTTTCTCCTACTACACGGACAAGTTATTTATGTAAGTAAAATTAAAGGAAACAGCGCCTGTTGTGCCAGCATAGAAAATCATGGCTTGGAAAATGAAGATTGTTGCAGAAAAATCTACTATATTTTCATATTTGCATTTTTGCTGATTCTGTTTGAACTTCACAAGACTATGACGCTACTAATTTCAGATGAATGCACGGATTTATCGTAGTGCGCACATGCTAATAATGGATGAATGATCTGACTAGGGAGAAGAAAGTAATTCCCACAACTTTCCTAGCTTAAAATTTTTAGAAAAATTTCAGAAAAAATTGATACAAATAGGACCTAGGTTGCCTTTCTTTATTAATCCTCTGAAGACTAAGTTACACAATGTCAAATTTATACCAGTTGTTCCTACATAATTTGGATCGGATTCTTCTTTTAGTTAAAAGAACATACAACTTTTTCGAATAGATATGACTAATGGAAATGACAATGAAAAAATTAAATCCTTCAAAAAGTATATCTCTACTTCTACATCAATTTTTTCTTAGTCATTCCATCTAATTCTTTTTTTTTAGGTAAGACATTTAATTTTTTTAGATTAGGAGGTATGTCTTTGAAGTCTTTTTTGAAAAGAAAATTTGCATTAACCAACTATTTCGAGGCCCAAATAATGGAATTTGGTCCTGATCATTTAGGGTGCATTTGATTACATTTTTTGATTTTTGATTTTTGCTTTCTAAAAGATATTTTTTATTTTTTTGATTTTTGCTACAGAACAAAAGCAAAAAGTATGTTTGGTAACATTTTGAACGTTCATTCTGCACATAATCTATTATCATTGCACTCCAGAAAATATCATTCCTTTCGGTCATTTGATCAAAGAATTCCCTCGCTCTATCCACCAAATCATGAGCATAATGCGCACTAATAAGACTAGTCCAACACACTATGTTTCTATTAGTGTTTCGTCAAACACTTGAGAAGCGAACTCCAGACCACCCAGATGAGAGTAACATCTGATTAGAGAGCTCGTTACAAATACGTCGAGATCGAATCCAAGTTTGACAATCTGCCCGTGGAGTTGGGATAAAGACGAGAGGCAAGTACAAGCCTTGATGGTGAAGGAGAACGGATGCCGTCGACCTAAAGTCGAGCGGCAGGAATGACACCGGTGAAGAAGGGTACTGGGAGTTCGATGGCCTCCGATGGGAGGACTCCTAGAGCCCGAGAGTAGTGACAGGAGCCCGATCGATTGGCAGCACTCTGGCGGTGTTGAAGCTCCTGCTGGCAGCGATCTTGGCGCTGACGGCGGTGCTGGGAAATGAGGACAAGGAGGTGCTGTGTACGTGATCATTAGGTCGATAAATGGGCCAGAGATGGTGGCGTCCGCTGGGATCGACGGTGGAGGCAGTGGTGGGGGGAGGAGAGGCAGCGGTGCTGGTGAGTGAGGGGTGTGGCCACCTTCGATTGTGTGTCCACTGGCCACTCTTCGACTGTGGATGCTTCGACTGCCACACTAGCTTCTGGTCCTGGTGGGACTGCTTTCTGATTGGGAGCTCATCCATCACGCCATCGAGGCTTTCGAGGAGCACCTGACCAGCTCCGAGAACAAGGGCAGAGGAGGCGAGAGGGGAGGTGGCGAGCGTTGGGGCGAGTCGGGATAAGTCGGGAAGAAGTAAAGCAAATTTTAAAAGCAAAAAATTTACTTCTACAAAAATAATTATTTTGCTTTTTGCCTTTACTTTTGCTTTTTGTGGTATTATCAAACATTACTTTTTGATTTTACTTTCAAAAATCAAAAAGCAAAAAAAATATTTTTTTGTAGTTAACCAAATGCACCCTTAGTATACTGGACTTTTAAGAGATGGCATCGTATTGTAGAGCTTTGAAAAAAAGACTTGATATAACAAAAGGAGATAATTATAGATTATCCATATGAAGTAAGGCTTAATTTCACTAAGCCACTTGTGGTTTGAAAATAACACTTAACCCATTGGAGGCCAGATCTGTCAACTTCTGTCACACTCTGTTACCCACCTCTGTAATAAAATAATGAATAGGACTTCCTCTGTATATGATTTTGAATATCTTTTCATCCTCAAATCATCCAATCAAATAGATTTTGTTAAATCAAAGATCCTTCGGCAAATCGAAGCCTCCATTTAGTAAATCGAAGATTTTTTTGTTTAATTGAAGCTTGTGTTTGACAAGAGGAATGATGCAAAGGTTTTTTCTTTTGATTTCAGATTTCATGATATGATTTCTCTTTTATTTTCAAAAAATAATGGATGGAGAATGGGTTGACTTGTTTGGTTTTTTTCTTTTGATTTCTTCACCCTCTCTGTGGAATGTAAGATGCGAGTATTGGAATTTGTTATAGTTCAACATGGTAACCAATGAAGAGAGGGGAAGTGGGATGTAAGCAAGTGGATTTGGGAAAGAATTAAAATTCCCATCCTTGAAAGTCTATGTGGAATAGAGGTGGGAAATAATATCTATAGACAAGCTATTGGCAATTCTATATGGGGAAGATCAAATATAAGGATATCTTCTTCTTTCTCATCCTTGAACTGGTATCATTATCATCTTCTTCATTTCATCCTCTCCAATAATGTCATCCTCTCAGTGGCTTCTTCCTAGCATCTCAAACTCCATCATTTGCTGGATTCTTATGTACGACCTATGAGATGAGTTAAAAGTGCTCGTTAAAATATTTTTAATAAAGAACGTAAATATTGTTGGTATTTTATATGTTTATGATTGAAATGTTTGCTGAAATATATCTTCGTTGAAATATTTTTATATTGAAATTCATGTATATGAGAAAAGATCTTTGCTAAAACATTTCCTAAAAAATTGGTCTTATTGGTTGAAATGTTCGTAAGACTAACTTATCTAAATGAATATAAGATATTTGCCAAAATGCATGAATATTGGTGTATTTGTTGTATAATGTGGAAGAGCTAATGGCTAGCTATATTCAGCATGACAAATATGCTAATGTTGTGCAGTGTGGTAACTGGATTCTCTGAAGTGGTACAAAGTGCATTCATACCACCTCTCTTGCATGATCAATCTGTTACTACAAGTGAAAAAAATTCAGAAAGGATTACAAGTTCTCTTCACACCCACTGTAGAAGTAGGGTTTCATTTATGCTGTAGGGTGAGTGGCCTTCATTTGTGATTTATTCTAAAGAGATTTGTTATTTGGATTTGCATTTGTTGGTTAATAATGTATTTATTTATGGTATATAGTGACTAGTAAACTGGTGAACCATATTAGCTTATTATATCACACTATAGTTGATATAGTGATATGGTCTCATTCTTATTTTACATGATTACAAAATAAGGTTTGAGGAGCAAGTACTGGAGCAGATTGATTAGTCTAGTAATGTGCCTTATCATATGTTTGCGCTTATAACGACAGCTATTGGATTCTCTACTGCACATCCTTCATGTATTCCCCTTCCTTTTTTTTTTCCTAATTAAAAACAAGAACTGGTTTGGTCAATTCAACATCTCATGGGGTGGTATTGTTAGCTTATTCATGCTGTTGGATCGCTAACAAGTAAATATTAAGATTGTATTTATCTTGAATCTGTTTCTTTCATGAATTGCAGCTGATTGGATTATTCATTGTAGTTTGTTGGGGACTCTGGTTTGGTTGATCAATCATTTGGATGAATTTTTAGGATTTCAAAGTTGCTCTTTCAAGTCTTCGTTACCCCATCAGCAAAGGTTCCTAGATTCAGATTGTTGTGGAGTTCAGAAAGCAGCAAATGGATCTAGTTCAATTCTGGACAATGTGGCTGAGTCAATTTAGCAAAGCTTAATGATCATGGATTTGAGTTAGAATCCCATTCAATTGTGCAATGTGATTTTAATGGGATATGCTCTATTATTCAGGCTGAAGTAGGATTGCTTTAAGACTGGATTCAATTTTGTGAGTCACGCAAACCAACTTGATTGAATACTTAGCTTTTACACAGAACTTTCAGGGGTAGAGCCTAGACACAATAAAGTTTGTCTAACCATGTAGTTCCACGATGTTCCTGACCCATGATATGGCATTGTAGCATTTCTCATCATCCAAAAAGTATTTCATTTGATTGAGTCCTTTGATACCTCTAGCACTACAATATATGCATAGTAACAATTTTTGATAATTTAGTGACAATTCTTTTTTTGGTTTAAACACTTACATTTCAGTGAACATCATATACTCATTGAGATGTATTAGTCTTACAAATATTTCAACCAAATAAGAAAATTTCTAAGGAACATTTTAACAAACATCTCATGCTCATATATATAGACATTGTTCTACAAATATTTCAAATAGGATATTTCAATAAACAATGCAATTATAGATCTATGAAATCCCAATGATATTTGTCTTCTTCATGAGAAGCATTTCAACAAGCACTTTCTGCTTGCCTTATAGGTTGGATATATGAAGCCAACAAATAATGGAGCTTAGGATGCCAGAAAGAAGCTATGGAGAGGATGAGTTGTTGGAGAGGATGAACCAAATGATGATGATGATGCCAGTCGAAGGATGGAAAGAAGATGATGTTCTCATATTTGATCTCTGCCCACATAAAATTGCCAACAACTTGTGTATAGATGTCGTTTCCCACTTCTTTCTAACACACTTTCAAGGATAGAAATTTTCCAACTTCTTCCCCAAATCCACTTGTTGCTTTTCGCTTCTCACTTCATTGGCCATCCTACTAAACTACAACAATTCTAACATTCACACATTTTAATCTTACATTCCACAAAGAGAGAGGATAAAGAAACAAAAGCAAAAAAAAAAAAGAAATCATCCTATTCTCCATTCATTATTCTTGAAAACAACAAAAATGATCTCATAAAATCTAGAATCAGAAGAAAAGCCATTGCATCATTCCCCTTGTCCAACATAGGCTTCAATTTAATAGCAAATATTTTGATTTGTTGAATGGAGGCTTCAATTTAGCAAAAGTCTACTTCAATTAGATGATTTGGGGATGAAAGGAGATCCAAAATCGCACATAAATAAAGCCTATTTCCTATTTTATTGTAGACATGGGTAACAGAGTGTGATAGAAGTTGATAGCTCAACCTCAAATGGGTTAAATACTATTTTTCAAATCACAAGTGAGTTAGTGAAATCGAACATTATCTCAAGTGGGTAATTTGTAGTTCTCTCTAAAGAAAAGCACCTCGGATATTGTATGCGCAAGTTACGGCATTTGGCAATTTGGTATGCTTCGTTTTTTCATTTGACAATTTTCACTCTTGAATCCTATTTAGTAATCTTGTAGCAGTCAAAATAGTCAACATTGAATCAAGTGATCATTCTAAATCAATGCATATCCAGCACACAAGCTAATGCAGCTTGATAATATCTAAAATAAGTAATTAATAGGATGGAGATATATAGTCCCACCAAAATTTCAAACAAATAATTTATGAAAACAAATAAATAAGAATAAAGATCGACCCTTTCCTATACATCTAATGCCTAACTTGTTTTCTAAAAATTCTCCTTGTAAATTGGTCCTCACAGGATAGAAGATCTCCATGTCATGCTATAATAAACAAATAGAATTTGACCTTTTACTAGAAACCATGAGGCAGATATTTATATGCATGGTAACTTTGTGAGGATCTAAACATTCACTTTAGCACCTTGATGAGATGATTGGAGAAAAATCTTTTAGCAACCTTGAATTACAATATATGTTAAGGCATCAATTTCAACTTGATTTACCATTGCAATTTAGGAGCCAAGTACAAATTTGGAGTTACTCAATGGAAGATTAAACAAGTATATCAATCAAAATAAACTAATTCTAGAATTTTGAAAGTAACAGTTGATATAAAACCTAAATGCTCGAAATAAAGAACTAGAAAAGGAATAACCAGTAACTTCTTGCCTCACTATGAAGAGAGCCTTGTCATTACCAAGGACTCCACCATCACCTTCAAGACACTCCATGATTAAAGACTCCACAAATTATCCATATTGCCATTTCCTAGAATCCATTAGGGTTACATAAAACCACCACATAGAAAGAGAAGACCATAGCTAAAAGAGAATATTAAATTTTTATTACAAAAATTGAGAACCCTCACAGATCTCTTGCAAAGTTAGAAAGGTTTGAGTACCCTCAAAGCCCGAAAAGAACAAGAAAACAACCCCTAATACACCCACACTCAAAAATCTTGTCCCCCTCAACTTCTAGAAGATTTTCTATTCTAATGGTGACCTTATGTGAGAAATCCTTTTGATACTAGTAGTACCACTATTAGATCAACTGACAATAACTAGATTAACCATTGGTTGCTTTGGACTTGCAGTCAAACTCGAAGTAAGGGTTGGAGCCTTCAGATAGTAAAAGGATATTATCAGATGCCTTCTAATAGTGACTAGTATAACATTGGTTGGATTCTAATGGTGTATATTGCACCATCAGTAAGGTTTTAGATCTGATTTTGTTATTTTTTGATCTAGATTGGTTTCTGTCTGCATTAACTCTCCACGACTTGATGAAATTTTGCTCCGACAAACTCCATGCAATGTGCTTCTTATAATGGTCTAGATTTAATTACTGTAGATACTGATCCACGATCTTTTTACTTCACATCGTCCTCTCTATTTCACTAAGAATCTTGATCCAACCAGGGAGAAGGAAGTAATTTTCTCAAATAGCTGAACCCAAATCTCTTAAAAAATCTAGGAAAAAAATAATGAAAATGGATCAAAAGTAGGGTTTAGACTCTCTTTCTTTTATTAAATAAAAATATATTAAGATACATATACTCTATTTATACTAGTAAGGTCTATCTTTACACAAATCTAATTGAATTCCTCTTTTAACTAAAGATGATGCCACTTTTCCAAAATAGATATGACCAATAGAAATAATAGTGAAAAACTAAATTTTATAAGAGATAGAACTCGACTTCTATATATTGATTTTGCCTTTAATCGCTCCACCTGATTCTTCCCAGATTATGAGATATGCCTATCAAAGTCTTTCTCTAAAAGAAATTTTTGCGTTGATCGATCTCTTTTAGGACCCAAAGGATGGAATGTGCCCAAATCGCTCGATGCGGTTCAAACTTTTTTTTTTAAAAAAAGTATCTCAATTGGATGTTATATGAGCAAGTTACAACCTTTGGCAATTTGGTTTATAATTCAACTTTTTGATAAAGAGGATCTTGCTCCTAAACCTTATTCAATCCTCCCCATAATGATCATAATAGTGCACATCAAGTATACTGATTCTCCTAGATCAATATATATATATCTCGTAAGAGTTGGTGCATACTTAATGATGTATAAAATAGGTAGTTAGTAGGATGAAAGATTCTGAAAAATGAATATACAAAACAAAGATAAACCCTATAATAATTAACTTCTTTTCTCAAAAGAATCTCAAATTAGTCCTCAGAGGATTGAAGAGCTCCATGCCTTGCCATTATAAGTAAATAGAATTTGACCTTTTACTAGAAATATTATATAGAAGATTCAATACATTTAACTTTGTGAGGATTTAAGCATCCACTTTAACACCTTAATGAGATGATGGAAAGCATTTATCAGTCTCAATTTCTTCAAAAGTTTCACAAAATGTGACTAGGCATCAATTTCAACTTGATTTAGTGATGTAGTTTAAGAGCCTAGCACAAAATTCAGAGTTACTCAATGAAAGTCTAAATAAGCATATCAATGAATAAACCAAGTCTTGAATTTTGAAAGCAACAGTTGATTTAAAATCTAAAGCTAAAAGATATATTCTAAGAATAAATAGTAAGAAGATGAATAACTACCAGTACCTTGCCTCACTACTAAGAAGGCCTTATCATCACCAAGGACTCCACCAACTATCTCCTTTAAGATGCTCCATAATTAAAGGCTCCACCAATTAGTCATGTCACCATTTATCAAAATCCATTAGAATTACATAGAATTCACCATACAGAAAGACAACACTGGAGTTAAAAGAGAATATCAGATTTTTTTTTAATTAAATTGAGTACTTAAGGAGATATTTATAGATCCTAAGGTCTCTTACAAAGCTGGAAACATCTAGATACCCTCAAAGTTTAACAGTAACAAAAAAACAATCTCTAATACACCTAAACTAAGAAATGTTTCCTCTCTTAACTTTTAGAAGAACTTTTATTTGATGGTGACCTTTTGTTGGTAATCCTTCTAACATCAGTTATAGCACTATTAGATTAACTGATAATAACTAGATCCATTGTTGATTTTCTTGGACTTGGAGTCAAACTTGAAGTAAAGGTTGGAGCCTTTGGATGGTAAGAGGTTACCATTAGATGCCTTCTAGTGGTGACAATTAATGTACTAGTGGTTTGGATACTAACTATGTATATTTCATCATGAGTAGGGTTTTGAGCTCGATTCCTTGTTTTTGGGCCTAGATTGGTCCCCACCTCCATTAGCTCCCCCTAGCTTGGAGAAGTTTGGCTTTGATGAACTACGTGCAAAGTTTTCCTTATAAAAGTCTAGATTTAACCATTACACATCCTCAATGGTGATCCATGATCTCTCTAATTAATGCTTCCCTCTTCACTTTACTAGCAACTTCTAGTAAGCCTTCTTTTAAGTGATTGTAATCTTTTATCCAAAAAATCTTCTTTATGGCTCTTTTCTAGTTGTGAGAGAAGCAGTGAAAGAATAATGCCCTACAAGCCAATCATATGAGTGATGTGATGGAGTATTTCTATATTTAATTTTCAAACTTATATATTATATTAATTATCAATTTAATATTAATTATTAATAAATTAGATATTATATTTATTATATGCTGTATCTTAATACTTGCTTAAGATTATAATGAACCCCATAAATTAAGACAATGGTTTAGAACCATGATGAGATCATGCCAATAAGACTTAAATCTTTGATAGTCCTAATCTAAAATATTTTCAATTGTAAGATCATTGAGTCGGAGATCAATCGTACCAGTAAGACTGGTACATCCTATGTATGCTCGATGGAGAGGGTGATTGATCTCATAATTACTTATGTGATGACACTAATACAAGGATGTCGGTGCTCATTAGAGAATGAGTTTACTAAATTGACCTAATGAGAGAACATTTGATGGAGCCTTATCTACATGTCAGCTGGCTGTTCTTTAGTGAAAGTAGTGCAAATGATCCGCAAATCTGAGATCACTATGGTACCTTGTATATATGAACCTATATTATAGTTCATTCTCTAGCTTGTCTCTTTGAGCCTTGTATGGGATGTTCTCGACATGGTGCAGTGTGCATAGAGATTATGAGTGGTCAACAAAGAGTCAATCACTCCTTATAAGAAAAGAGAACATCCTATATGATCTCATAGGATGATGATTCAAGAAGTCTTTGACCAAAGTAGGATGATAATTAGAAAGAATTTCTAATATATCATCAATTTAGTCATCATCTTCAGATCGAGATACATATGGATAAGTATTTGGGCTTAACATAATTCCATACCCATAGCTTATCTGGAATTTGTATGATCAAAAGATTGAATTACATGGCAACTCACCATTGAAGGATATTTTTGATATTCTATCAAATTCTATATCTTGCAAATAGTCATGACATATTGCTAGACATCAATCTTGACTTATAGACTCGTAAGAATTAAAGAGTTTAATTTAGCAATTAATTTGAAAGAGTTTTGATTAATTGGTGTATTTAGGTTGACCTATTCTAATTGAGTTAGTTTGGTCACAAGCCTGAGTCTACTGTTGGCTAGATATAGAAGCCAATGGATCACATACTTAATTTGATCATAGTCTTACTCTAATTGGATTTATTATAATTCCTATTGATATAATTGATATATTAGTACATGAATTAATCCAAGTTTTCAATTAGATTTAATTCAAAGATATTTAAGCTAACCGTAACCGTGATGCCTTAACCTAATTGGATTAAGTTCAAACCTTAAGACATCTAGATGGATTAACTTATTAATATGAAAGTATTTCATGTTAATCCAACTTCCTCCATGCCAAAAAGCCATGCTAATTAAAATCCAATGCCAAGATTAATGTGTGTCCAGAAGGAAGAGTCCTTCTGGAGTACTCCTCTTAGTTTCCCACGCCACCACTTATCCCACGCACCATCCGATGGCACCTTGATTTCTATGCGCAGAGGAGGAGTCCTTCTGCCTATGAAACTCTTCTTTTTCACGCAGTGAATTAATTTTATGGAAACCAAACAAACCCTTTGTAAGAAATGTAGTGCCAACAGGTGTTTTAGCACCCTTAGATTCTTATAATAAGGGGCGGTATATTTGGTTGTTGTGTGCCATTCCTTGGGTGATTAGGCATGAGATTAAGAGGAGAAAAAAAGAAAAAATAGAGAAAAGATAAGAAAAAAGTGAGAAAAAATAGATAGGAAAATAAGAGAGAAAAGGAAGGCAAGTATTGCTAATCCTAGGATTCAGATTATCCAAGAGTTGGATATCTGAATCAGATTAGAGTGTAGAATCTTTTGAGAAAGATTGTTGGTGTGGCTTTAGTGGAGATTCGAAGGCAATCAAGCTGTGGTGCAATCCATTCTTGAGAGAAAAAATCGATAGTGTACTTATAAAGCAGGCTGCAGCACTACATCAATTTGGAAAGGATCCTGATCAATCTTATGTGGATCACCATCGGAGGACATCTACTTTGGTGTCTTGTGAAGACCATCCTTGCACCAGGTTATCATCTTCGAAAAGATATATTTTCTATCTAAAATATATGCTTATTTGTTTGATTGAAATCTACAAAATAATCATAGGATTTGTGCTTCGGTTGGCTTATTTTTAATAGTTAAAAGCATGTAAAATTTTAAAATCATATTCCGTTGTGTAATCAAAATTCAATAGTAGTATCAAAGCCATCCTTATTAGATTCAATCAAACAACCTGTTATTATTGTGATATAGATTAGATCTGATTCATATGATGCCATATTGATTAATTGATTACATGCATCTATTCTTAAATAAATTATTTTGACCATGATCTTTGTTAGACTTTAAATTTAGTTACTAAATTTAGAATTTATGATTATCTAAAATTTTATAATTCATGATAGATTAATACTTTAATCAATTTATTTAGGGTGTATTGGGCTTAGCCCAATTGTTGACTTGGTCAAGCCTAATTGGATTAGGGTTTGAATCAGAGTTAATCCAAAATGAATTAAGATTCAAAATATTGTCAAGTCAAATGTTGGCATATGATTGGACTAAGGGTTAAGCCCAAATTATAATTCGATAAAATTGGCTCAAGAGTTGTACCAAAATCGTAAATACACCCTATATGATCCTAGGGATCATGAATTTGACATCAATATATGAATGATATTATAATTTGAATAACATAATTTATTGCTTGATAATTATTATATGCATATTCCATGTTGTGTAAAAGTTAGGATGTGTTTGAGACTAAGAAGTCACTTAATTAAAATTATATTAAATTATAATAACGAAATATTAAGAACACTATCCATGCCTTCCTTTATGCTAAGTCGATAGAGTATGTCAATATCTGTAGTGAGTTTGTTGTGCTATTTATAAGGCTTGCTATAAAAATTGATATAATGTTGACTTAGTACATAATGATGTTTATGACATATTCAAATAGTATTGCTTTATTATGCTATCCACAAAGGCAGTATTGTTTAAGTATGACTATATAAGAATGAAGAATCTAACTTAACTAAAATGCTATAGTTTGTTGTACTATTCACAAGTCTATAGGTGTTTTAGAGGCAAAAAAATATTAAAAATTGTATGAGATGCAATTGGCACTATAAGAAAAGAGAGCTTTTACGATGAATTTATTATGATGGAACAATATTTCATCACAAATAAGACTATTTACGATAAAAAATTATATTCATCGCTAATAATAAAATATTTTTGATAAAAATTTTTTTATCATAAATAAATCATATTTATAATGAAAATAAAATTTTATTATAAATACATATTATTTGTGATGATTATTTTCATCATAAATAATAAAATATTTATTTAATTTTATATTTTAAATATTAGTGACAAAAATAGTTTCATCATAAATAATATAAGTGTTTGCGATGAAAACTTATTTTTCATTATAAATATATGTTATTTACGACTAATAGTTTTCATCACTAATCTTTGAAGAAAAAAT
>KE505221.1:139014-152673 GCA_000441515.1 Elaeis oleifera | reverse complement strand
TGTGTCCATGATTTATCCTAAAATTAACAAAGATAATTTTTGTATATTCTTAAAGAGTTAAGAATTTGAGATATATATTAATTAATGATTAATTTTTAAATACTCCCGATCAATGAATCATCATGGAGGATAGTGATCAATCCATTTGAGATCGGTGCACGATTCATCTCCTTTATGGGTAGATAAGTCTTGGATCTACGGTGTAGAGATATTAGGGTGAAGGTGTGGGTGGTTGTTAGAGAACAACTTGCACTGAGCATGATCAACACGAGAACCACATGGATGTCTACTCACTCATCAATAGTCTTCTCGATATTATAGTGATGTGAGTAGTCTTTTGACCTGTGGTATTTTGGCTATTCATAGCGAGGCTACTAAGTTTGACTGTACGTTCCCTTGGTCCCTAGTCATTCGGGTCCTTGCTGTGTATGTTGGCTTCAGTAGGTTCAGATTTGCTGTTTGGAGTAGGATGCACCTAAATAAAATCTATTGATCTTGATAGAAAGGAGAAGTCTTATGCGATTTACGAGACTAAATTTAGAAATTTTAGCCAAAGTAAGTGTGAATACTGAAAAAAAATTTCACTGGATTCACAAATGAACTCGAGTCGAGCCAATCTAGTATATGACTGACGATAGGGTCTGACGAGTTCTCCATGACCTCCGTCAAGTCGGAACTCACGATAGAAGGACTGAATCATACGATAATTGCACCTAAAAGTTTGTATTTTTATTCTACTGGGTTATCACTACATACTGCAAGGTGTCACTGGTGGATTGTGAGACTCATCGGACGTCATCTTGATAATCGATGGCCCTCGAAGGGTAGAATTGAAAATATTTCAATCCATCGAAAAGAGTTCGATTATATTGTGATGGAGATCACAATATATCTCACTATCAAATAGAATAGAATCTATGAGATCACACATTGAGGGATTTAATCTCAAATTTACCAATTGAGCTTATGAAGTTTCAATTGGATTAGGATTTATTGAAATCCTATTAGGTTTATGAGAACCACGCTAGCACACGATTAAATTTAATTCTTCTTGAAACTTTGATTTGATCAAGTCTATAGCTTTGAACCTAACTTAAATCTATTTAGATTTAATTGGACTCTTAATTATAAGCCCAAGAGGATTTGATTAAGTCAATTAGTTGGCATAATGATCCTAATATTATCTCTTCTTTATCTCCTAATTATCTCTAAGTGCACATGTGGAATAGATGGAAGATTGGTGGCACCTCCCTTCTCTTTTGGAAAATATTAGGTGCCAAATCCTAGAGGGGTCCACCCTTCTTATGTGTCATGGCATGGAGGAGAGAGAGTGGGGCCACGCCCCATCTCTTTTGGCTAGAGATCCCTTTGTGAGGTACCAACTTTACCTGACAAGTATTCCATGGATGCCTCTTGTACATACTTTAAGGGGTTGATTATATATTATTTATATCTGATTTTAATTGACATAAATCAGATTAAAAAGGTAGAGAATTCTTATGAGATAAGGATCTACCTTTTTAAGATAATTGTGTTCCTAATATGTGTCTGGATAGTATCTATATAAAGGGAGGTCTCTAGGGTTTCTTGTTAATAAAATTTTTAATCAACAAAATTCCTCTTTCCCTCTCCACACCTCATCTCCTCCCTCTCTTCCTTTCCATGCCCAAAAGTTGGGTACCCCTCTTCCACATGCCAAGAAGAAGTGTTGGTGACTTAGAGATTGAAGATTGAGGAGAAGAAGAAAAGAAGGCTGCTAATCAAGGAGTTGATCCTGCAGTCCTGATCAAAGAGTTGATCGAAGTATTCAAGACTGAGATTCTTCTTGGGAAGAAGAGTCTTCTACGAGAAGAAAGAAGTTCAAGATTAATTTCGATGGATACCCTAAAGGTCGGATACGTATGCGGCTCAAACTTCTGCGAATTTGAGATCATCAGAAGTGGTGAATATCTACCCACACCAAGGTAATGAGATCTGATCTCATAAATATTTCTAAATTTTAGATTATTGATATGTATTTTTTTCTAGACTTGGGTAGGTTTAGATTTGATATCTTGCATGTGGGTTAAAGGGTTTAACCCATTTGATTTTTCGCTGTCTGTTTCAAGTTTTAAAATCTACATATGCTGCCTACCCAATTTTCTAATAGGTGCACCTTCTCAATTGGGGCATGGGATCTCACGGTGAAAGGAGAGGAGGTGTGAAGGATTTAATGCATATAGGTGGTTATGAGTTGGTTAAGTCTTATTCCAAATAGGACACATTATTCTTGATCAAACTCTAACTAATTCTTAGACCCAATCCTAATCAATTTAGGAATTAGTTATAACAAACTAACTAATTAGGTCCTAATTCAATTAGAAAATTAATTAGATCCTAATCTAATTAAAAAATTAGTTAAATTAAAACCTCATCAATCCAGGGATTAATTCTTTTCATCTTAATGGATATCAGAAAAGCTTTTGATCAATAGGGCTTGATCCAATTAAGCCTATTTCCAATAGAGTTTGATCCAATCAAATCTAAACCAATTAAATTAAATCTTATTCAATTAAATCTGATTTGCATCTTTAAGATCAATTAAACAAAGCCTGTTATCCATTAGGGTTGGATCCAATCCATCCAAAGCAAACCTAATTAAATCCAATTCAATTATATTTGATCCAATCTTTATTGTTCAATCAAATTGAGCCAATTAACAATCAACTTATCAATTAATTATTTTTTAATTTAACAACCATTAGTAAATAATTTATTACAACCTTTGCGTAGGGTTAATCATCAATCATATTGATAATTAAATCTTTCAATGATTCATAATCATCGATCAGCTATTTAATCAGATAGGTACTTCTATGTGTGTGATCCCATAGGTTCGAACCTAATCCAGTAATACAAGAATAATTTCTATACTAATCGATGTAACCATCTAGCAATAGGATCTGACATCTGAATAGACCGAATGTATGCTTAGCAATATTTAAAACTTATGTCGATATAGTTACCATATAATTCATCCCTTTGACTCTCGATGCTCAAGGATGACTTTGGGTTAAACTGTTAACCCTAGATGAGTGATCCAAATTATGTCTCAATCTCAAAAATCTTATGACTTCTCACTAGGACTACTCTGATCAGAGTTTTACTGAATTCAAATGCAGTGATGCATCATCTTTAATTTACTTGGAGCAGTCAATCCCATCTTGACTCACACTCAAACTTTACAAGTACTTAACTGTATCCAAAAATCTACCATTATCGAATTAAAATTTGGACAGTCCAGCATCAAAGCACATTGAGTTGCTTGTAAGTCACTAAGGTAGCATCAGATTAAAGGGATACTTATACCTATATCCCATCAGAGCAATCTTTGACAATAGAGTACTCTAAAATTGGTCACGCTCAATGAAATATACTCCTATATTTCATCCATATACCATACCCGTATCTCCACATGCTTTGGTTAAGAGGACAACCAACTAATATGGCACACAATGACCTATACTTGATAGAATTATCATCCTTATAATAATTATATCATTTGATCACGAGCAGGATTTAAGAACTACATGATGAATCCTCCTTTATCATTTTGGAAGTAGCTCTAAGGACTTCATCATAACACATGAGTTCTATTTAGAAAGATATATTCTTTATGATGAATCTGTTAGATAACATTTATCAATTTATAATTTATATACATATATGGAGCACAATCATCTATAACCTAGATAATTAGCTTTAAGATACATTTCTAACAACTGGAATTTGCCTATTTTAACCTCTTAAAGGATTGGTGTTATATTGTAGATCTTGAAAATCATCCTATCAAAAAATATCATCATAATATGGTATAGTATGACTAAGTTATAGTCTTTAAAAGTTTGGCTCACAACTGGATCTTCTAATATAACAGATCTTGCTCTTGGATCCTATCTTGCCCTACTCGTTAAAGTCAGAGTAATCCACATCGTGTTTGGCGATCCTTCTGAATCAATGTATAAAACCCAAAGGCATCACAAGCTACTAAAATAGCCTATCTTTGCAAATACTAATGATGAAGATTGAATGGTGATGGGAAGCATGAGTCCTTAGGAGAGAAAAGGCAAAACAAAGGAGGCAGACGAGAGGGAGGAGAGAGGGGAAGATTGGGAATGTGTTATAAGAGGGAGTGGTGGAGGGGCAACACTTGGTCGAGTATATTGGGCTGGGGCTGGAACAATGTAATATTTATTTAGCCCTAGTTTAGACTAAATTATAATCATGTTGAAGAATTTGAAATGAGCCTTATTTAATAGGCCAGAATATTAATTTAGACATCCAAAATTGGTCGAATAGGTTAGGTGGCATGGATCGGACTAGAAAATATTCAAATCTACAACTAATGCAAAGAGATGCATACTGATCGCTTTTAATCAAAGATGTAAGCCCATGCTCACAAAATCAAATAAATATTGAAAATTGAAGAAAAGAACTAGGTTAGTTAATATGAAGAGAGGAATGTGTGAGAATGAAACATGGGCATAAAAAAAATCGAAGAACTATATTACTCATATACGAGCAAATCCAGTAAGTTAATAAGGATTTAGATTGCATATCAAATAAATTATCATAATAGATAAAAATGTATAGATATGTGCTTGGAGAATATTAAAGAGCATTTGTAAAAAGTTGATTGACAAACTAGCCGAAATAGTTGCAATGAGAAGAGAAAGGTAACTAAAGGCAAAAAAGGAATAGTATAAATAATAATCCTGACTTAAACAAACATAATGATATTATTGATGACTTGTCTGATGTAGCTTTCAAGAGCTCGAAATAATTAGATGTTGAAAAATATGTCCTAAAGTCAATTATCTATTTTAGATGATTATACTCTTATAATTTATATATAAATTATTAATGAATAAAATTATTTTGATAAGTTCATCATAAATGTGCATCTTCCTTTGAACTCTTGTATTATGATGAAATCCTTTGAACTATAATATAATTTATAAAGAAGATTTATCGAATAGTTTTTAAATTATTCGTGACTAAATAATAAGTTATTAACAAAGACAATAACGTTTATCGAGTATAGGTCATTATGTGCCATATGAATTGGTTGTCCTCTTAACTAAGGAGTATGAAAATGCTGGTATGGCATACAGATAAGATATAAGAGTACATTATCATCGAACAGTAACTCACTTGTGGGCCGCTCTGCTGTCAAAGATAGCTCACGAAGGATATGGGCATAAGTGTCTCTCTGACTTGAGATCACTATGATAACTTGCAAGCAACTTACTGTATTTTAGTGCCGGACTACCTATATTTTTAATATAGTGATGGAAGGTTACTGGGTACGTCAAGTACTTGTGAAGTCAGTGTGTGAGTCAAGATGGGATTGACCTCTCCGGATTACAGAAGTTAATGCATCACTATATTTCAATCCAGTAAAACCTTGGCCTGAGTAATTCTTATGATCTATCATAAAATTTGAGAAAGATTGAAATGCAATATGGATGACTTATCCAAGTTGGACAGTTTAACCCAAGGTCATCCTGAGCTTTAGGATCAAAGAGATTGTTATGATGGTTATCGTGAGTACTTCGGATCAGCACGCCATCATGGGATACCTCAGGTTTCAATCCATCATCAGGACTGCTGACTTAAAAATTGAACTAAAACATATAGAGTCGCATGCAGAGCAGAGCTACTTGCGTCTGGTCTGCCACATAGTCTGTTCGATGCATTGGCTATCTCTGTTGTCTTGGCATGTGGGTTGCCTTTGTTATCACAGCCGACTCACTTCCTAATGTGCACGACAGCTATCCATCTTGAGTGGATGACTCGTGCATAACCAACTCCACTAATTTTATAAAAGCGATTAAGATCTGAATTATCTCATCCGCAATGGCATGTTCCAACGATCCTACAATCTCGGGATCTCATGATCTTCATACAGCTATGTGGCCAGCTATTCGACAGCCTTCTATATAAGCAACCAAAGCTTCGACGACCAAAGTAAGCCAATCAATCCCTCTCAGAGAACTGGTTGCTATTCTTACTATTCTTTGAATCTGACTTGAGCGTCGGAGGATCTTCATCAAAGTAAAATCTCTGATTTAGACTTATTTTGCATGTTACTCCAATGCCAGCATCCCTACGTGAGGCTCAGCTGCCTTCTCTCTGATAGCAACAGATAGAGAAAGGGCATAATCTTCATTATGCCTTCGAAATGAACATCATTTTGGCTCTCCAATGCTGCTGCCTCTCGTTGGGCGGAGAGCCAAGCCAATAGCTGGGTGCAGCAACCAACGATTGAAACTCCCCCACCACCCCAGCCAATGCTGGTCATGGTGGATCAATTCAGCTTGCTCTTCCAATAGGTCTAAAACTTGACAGCCACCGTTCAGATGGTCCAGACTGTTCGGATGCCTCCCCCAATGGCGTCACAGCCTAGTCAGGCTACCCCTACATCTCCTTCAATGGTGCAACTGATGGCCTTCTTGGTGGCACCATCGGCACCTCCCACGGTGGTGCCCCCATCGAATTCGATTCCACATTTGGCTCCTCAGCCGCCACCATAGCCAGAGCTGCATGTGCCTCCTTAGAGCCCAAAGAGGAAACTTATTCATCAGAGCTGTTCCAGAGCCCAGCAGTCGATCAGATGGAGATCTCCTAGCCCATGATCGGGGCATGATTCAACCTTCGATCACCATTCTCCACAGCATTCTGAGGCCTGCACCATCTGAGATCTTGATATCGAAAGGCAGTTTCAAGCGCTCGACAAATAGATGAAAAGAGGATTGAGAATGTACTCAACAATAACCACTCCTCGACACATTAATAGTGAGCCATCCTTTGTCCCGAGGATAGTGTAGGAGCCGCTCCTTCGCCACTTCAAGCTATCTCATCTAGAAGTCTATGACAGGACCGCCGACCTCATCTATCACTTGAAAATCTTCAAGACAGCGATGCCTCCAGGGAGTATCTGATGCAATTCTCTATCGAGCATTCCCTTTGACTCTCAAAAGGGTGGCTCGATAGTGGTACTCAAGTTTGAAGATGGCTTTCATCCATTCCTTTGAGGATCTATGTCGATCCTTCATCCATCATTTGTTAGCAGCCGACAGTAACAGAAGCGGTCTGACTACCTCTGCACCATCAAGCTGAAGGAAGGCGAGTTGATCCGTGCCTATGTCAACCATTTCAATGTGGTGACTTGGAGGTTCGTGATCTATATCAGTTGACCGCGATGGCTGCGATGATGGACGGCCTACTAAAGAATGACTTGAAGAAGTCATTGACCAAGACTTATCCCTAGGATTTTCAGATATGCTTGCCCGTAAGAAGAAGTATGCCTGCATGGAAGAAGCCTTTGTGGAAGAGACCCCTACCAGTTCTATTGTGGTAGGGTAGAATAATGAGTGCTCTCCAAAGTGGGAGGAAAGAACTACCAGCACTCCCAGTCCCCATCCCAGAGGTAGAGGAATGGGGGCCGAAACCGTCGATCTCGAAGTCCTCAGAGAAGGGATCAGCGACCCTCACCCCTTGGGCATTATAATAATTATACGCCCTTAACTTTTCCAGGGGGAGGTGTTGATGGAGGTCTGGGCCAAGCTGCTCCAGCTTCCACAGATGCGGATGAAGTCAGAGTGCCATTGCGATCCAAATAAGTATTGTCTCTATCATCGTAACCATGGTCACAATACTGAAGATTGCGCAGCTCCGAAATGAGATAGAGAGGCTCATCGGTAGGGAAGAATGAACCATTTCATTTAGAGGTGGCACCTCAACATCAACCTCCAAGAGCTCAGCAACTGCCTCCTTTGCCTCAACAACCATTCGCTCTGCCTCAGCTACAATCGATACCAGTGCGGCAAGGGAGACAGAAAGTGGGGAGACAGGCAATAATGGAAGACTGACCCATCTGAAGAGAAATCTATATGATAATTGAGGGTCGTCTGGGTCGACGGAGTCTCTAGAGGCAAAGAGGCCAAGGCTTGAAGATATGGGCAAGGATGCCATTGTCTTCACTGAGCGAGATGTTGAAAGTGTACTTGTTTTGCACAATGATGCAGTGGATGTAGTGACAAATATTATCGATTTTAATGTACATCATGTCTTTATTGATAATGAAAGCTAGATCGATATTTTGTATTTTCTATCTTTACCCAATAAGGTTCACCCCAGACCAACTAACTAGATTTGACACCCGGATTCAGGATTTCTCTGGAAGTTCAATGATTCTAGAAGGGATGATCAGACTCCATCTTACCATGGGCACTCCGTAACAGCGAACTATAATTCAAGTCAACTTTTGGTGGTCAAACTTTCCTCGATCTATAATGCAATCCTTGGCCATCCAAGCTTATGGACCTTAAAGGTCATGGTGTCGAGCTACCATCTGATGGTGAAGTTTTCCATCAAGAAAGGAGTGGGGCAGATCCAAGGCAATCAAGCCATGGCTCGTCAATGCTTTGCTGCCAAGCTTCAAGCAGAGGACCGACTAGCTAGCCCAAGCAGAGGTCCAGCCTGAGCTTCTGATAGGGTTAGATGCTCACGATGATTTGATCGAGCGTGCCCAACCCACTGAAGACCTCCTGGATGTCCCTCTGAGGAAAGAGGATCCCGATAGGAAGGTGAAGATTGGCTCATACTTGGATGAGATAATCAAGAATCGAATGATTGCTCTTTTATAGGAGAATGTGGATCTATTCATCTGATCGACCATAAATATGTCTAGCATCGATCTGGAGATGATATCCCATCACCTCAAGATGGACCCAACTCATCGCCCAGTGAAGCAAAAGAAGTGGAGTTTTGCCCCGAAGTGCCAGAGAGCTATAGCCGATGCGGTGGACAAGCTTCTCAAAGCTAGCTTCTCAGGGAGGTCATATACCTAGATTGGCTGGTAGATATTGTGCTGGTCAAGAAGGCAAATGAAAAATGGTGTATGTGTATCGACTTTGTCGAGCTGAACAAGGCCTATCCAAAGGATAGCTATCCATTGCCCCAGATCGACCAGCTGGTGGATGCCACTTCTAGGCATGAACTTCTTATCTTTATGGATACCTTCACCGGTTATAATCAAATCTGGATGGCACCTGAAGATGAGGAGAAATAACTTTGTTACTAACCATGGGCTTTTCTATTACAGGATAATATCTTTCAGCTTAAAGAATGCAGGGGCTACCTATCAGCAGTTGGTGGATAAAATTTTCAAAAACTAGCTTAATCGCAATATGGAGGCATACGTAGATGATATGCTTGTCAAGAGCTGAGCTGCCCCGACTATGTTGCCGACCTCCAAGAGATCTTTGACACTCTCTAACGGTTCAGAATGAAGTTGAATCCAATGAAATGTGCCTTCGAAGTCATCGCTGGCAAATTTCTTAGATTTATAATCTCACAAAGAGGCATTGAAGCAAATCCCAAGAAGATCAAGATGGTTTTGAAATGATGCCATCAAGAACCATCAAGAAGTACAGCATCTTATCGGTAAGGTCGTCTCGCTTAACCACTTTGTTCTAGGTCAGTCGAGAGGTGCCTTCCTTCTTTCAGACCCTCAGATAGTCGAAAGACTTCCAATGGACTGTCAAATACCAAAAAGCATTTGAGGAGTTGAAACAATACCTCAGCTCTCCACCATTGCTCTCGAATCCTCAGCCCGATGAAGAATTATTATTGTATATCACCGTTTCTCCAGTAGCAATCAACTTCGTGCTTGTCCAAAAAGAAGGACAGGTTCAGAAGCCCATATACTATACCAACAAAGTCCTTCACAATGTGGAGACTAGATACTCTTAGCTCGAGAAGCTGATTTTTGTACTGATTGTCATAGCGAGGAAGCTACGACCTTATTTCTAAGCTCACGTAGTGGTGCTGCTCATAGATCAACCGATCAAGGCCATTCTCCACCATCTGAATATCTTAGAGCGGATTACAAAGTGGGTGCTGGAACTTGTCAAGCTAACATGCAGTACCATCTAAGACCTGCTATCAAGGCCCAGGTGCAAGCAGACTTTATTCTCAAGTGTATCATCCCCAAAAGGGAAGCTCAAAGGCTACAGAGGTCTCGAGAGGAGGCAAAAGCTCAAAAATTGAGAAAAGCTTGATAGTGGAAGAGGCAGATACAGGGTCTGCCTCCGATGAGCTGTGGATGTTGCATGCTAACAGTTCATCAAATACAACAGGAGCAGGGGCTGGGCTCATTTTGACTAGTCCTGAAGGAGATATCGTGGGGTACGCATTGCACTTTGAGTTCCCGACTACCAACAATAAAGCAGAATATGAAGCTTTGATCGTCGGTCTCAAAGTGGCAAGAGAAGTAAGGGCCCAATATTTGAAGGTCTTCAGCGACTCCCAACTCATGATTGGGCAAATTAAGGGCGAGTACGAGGCCCAAGAGGAAAACATAAAGAAATATCTTCAAAAGTTAAAGGACTTAACCTCAACCTTCTTAAGCTTTGACATTTAATAGGTCCCCAGAGCAAATAATACCATGGCAGATGTGTTATCAAAGCTAGTAGCTTTATTGCCCACTGATTTGGAGAATGGGACCTACTTCAAGATGCTCAAAGCCTCGGCCCTTAAGGAGCCTTTCATTGTCTAGCAAGTTGATGAAGAATCTTGCTGAATTGATCCTCTACTCAAGTATCTTAGGTCAAACGAGTTATCCACTGACCACAAGGAGGTCCGAAAGATAAAGAAACAGGCTGCCCGATATGTCTTGTACGATAACAAGCTATACAAGCGATCATTCTCCCTGCCTCTCCTAAAATGTCTACACCCATCTGAGGTAGATTACGTGCTACGAGAGGTCCATAAAAGAATCTATGGAAGCCACTTGGGGGGTAGATCCCTCTCTTACAAAATCCTTCAGTAGGACTACTGCTGGCCCACTATGCAGTGGGATGCAGATGTTTTTGTCAGAAAATATGATCGATGCCAGAGGATCTCCAATATTTAGCATCAACCGACAATACTTCTAACTCCCATCAATGCCCCATGGCTATTCGCTCAGTGAGGGATGGATATCCTTCATCCTTTCTCCCTTGCATCCAGTCAGCACAAGTTCTTGCTAGTGGCCATCGACTATTTCATGAAGTGGGTCAAAGTCATGCCCTTGGCTCATATATTCGAGGCAAAAGTGAAGGATTTTATTAGAAAATCAATCATCTACCATTATGATCTTCCTCGAGTACTAATCATAAATAATGACATGCAGTTTAGTGGTGCCTGACTTTATGAATTCTACAGAGAATATACAATAGAGCACCGCTTTACTTCGGTTGGCCATCCACAGGCAAATAGAGAGGTGGAGGTGATCAATAAAACTCTCCTACAAGGTCTGAAGGCCAGAATAGACCAAACTGGGTGGTCCTGGATAGATGAGCTTCATCATGTGCTATGGGCCTATCGAACCACTCAGAGGCTCTCAACGGACGAGACTCCTTTCAACCTTGCATTCGGGACCAAAGCAGTCATCCCAGTAGAATTTGGATTACTCTCCCTCAGAGTCGAAGAATATAATGAAGATACCAACTCTGTGTGGCTCTGAGCCAACTTTGACTTGATTGAAGAAAGCAGGAAGCATGCCACTATCAGAATGGCTGCCATCGTCAGAAGGAGGTCAGGTATTATAATAACCAGGTCAAACCAAAAATTTTGAGTTGGTGACTTGGTATTACGGTGAGCTAAAGTTTCATAGCCCACTAAGTAAAGAAAGCTCTCATCCAACTGAGAAGATCCTTATCAGGTGGACGAGATAGTACGTCCAGGGATCTATTAACTCAAGCAACTCGATAGGACTTGTTGTTAGGATCAAATATTCCTTACTGATCGTAGATTGTGGAAGCAGCAGCAAGGATGGGAGAAAACCTTGATGGCATATTAGATCAGGCCTAGAAGAACCCTAGGCATGAGGAAAAGGAGAGGAGAAACATAAGAGAGAGAGAGAGAGAATAATTAGGAGAAAGGCTTCTATTCTGATTCCATCTCATCAAAACCATATACAAAATTATATATATACATGGTCAGTTTGATCCAACCAAAAATTCCTCCAGCTAATTCAATTTGGTACAATCTTAAGCCCATGTACACCCATGTCTTGTCTTGCACACCTATTAGACCAAACTCCTAGTCTAATCCTTAGCTTAGCTCCTTAAAACCTCCCAAACCAATGTCTTAAGTCACTAGAATTAAATCCAATTTTAGCTCAAACTAGAATCCCAAAAGTCTTCTGTCCATGCCATTGAGCCGGCGCTGTCAAGGTCCGAGCCGACTCTGGTATGCCTGATCCGTAGTGTACCAAAACACTACCTTCTGTCCTACTGTTCGAGCCAGCTCTATCAGGCTTCGAGCTGACTCGACTTGGCTCTCAACTCTCTATCTGCTGTTTGAGCCTGTTCTCTCAGAACTTGAGCCAGCTCGACTGTTATATCATCTCCTGGTGTCAGAAACTCAACTCTCTGTCTGCTGTCTTAGCTGGCTCTCTCAAAATTCGAACCGACTCGACTGCTGGCTGATATTTTTGATACTTTCTTTACACCTTATCTTTTTTTATCAATTTCAAGACTTGAAAGCACCACACCTGAGCTCACAATCTCCACCTTAGTGCTCCCAAGTCTTTATGAACTCAGTCCTATCCATCAGTCCCATCAGTGCCACACAATAGCAAAAGTTATCTCATGAAAGTACCTTCATAAGTACATCAGCTAGATTCTTCTTAGTGTGAACCTTCACCACCTCCACTTCACCATCTTCCATAAGCTCTCTGATCCGATGGTACCTATGTTGGAAATTATGTCTTAAAACCAATCGTGTGATGATGGAGTTCATCCTTGTATATGAATTATTGATCAATTAAATAATAGTTATTTTGATATTTTTCATCACAAAGTGACATCTTCCTTGAACTCTTGTACTGTGCTGAAGTCTTTAGAACTATACTAGTATACGATAAAGAGAAGATTTGTTGTATAGTTTTTAAACATGTTCGCAACCAAAAGATACATCATTACGGGATAATGATGTTTATCGAGTGGAGGTCAATGTGTGCCATATGTGTTAGTTGTCCTCTTAACCAAAGAGTGTGATGATACTAGTATAGCCTACAGGTGAGATGTAGGGGTACATCATCACTGAATAAATGACTCACTTGCTGAGTGTTCTACTATCAAGAGCTGCTCACAAAATATATGGGTATAAGTGTCCTTCAGACTTGAGATCATCATAGTGACTTGCAAGTAACTTACTGTGCTTTGGTGTCAGACTATCTGGATTTCTAATGCAATGATGGAAGGCTACTGGGTACAGTTAAATACTTGCGAAGTTTGTATGTGGATCAAGATAGGATTGACCTCTCCAGATTATTAGAGTTGATATTGTTGGGAATAGTATCCCAAAGCCAATCGTCAGCCTGTTGACGGTTGTGCTCTTTATTGTATTAGTACATAAATTATGAATAAATAAAATTATTTTGATATTTTTCATCACAAATTATTTCATCTTCTAATGAACTCCTATGTTGTGGTGAAGTCCTTAGGACTATTTAGACTCGACAAAGGAGGATTTGTCATTTAGTCCTTAATAAGTTCGTGACCAAATGATACGTTGTTACCAAGGACAACAATGTTTATCGAGCATAGATCGTTGTGTGCCATATAA
>KE505221.1:86690-100377 GCA_000441515.1 Elaeis oleifera | reverse complement strand
GAGAGCTCACTAGGATTGCTCAAGATCAACAATCCTTAATGAGTTAGAGTAGAATTATTCCAACTCATTGAAAAGAATTTCAATGATACTTTGATAGAGATCATTGTATATCTCACTATCCGATAGAATTAAACCTATGGGATCACACAACAAAGGGATTAGATCTAGAATAAGCAATTAGACTTATAAAGTCTGAATTAGGTTTAGAGAAATCCTATTGGGTTCAGGATAACCTTGCTAGCATATGGTTGGACTCAATTTTCTTTTTGCACTTGAATTACTTATTTGATAAGATTAATTCAAGTTTAATTACCTACTTATAACCTTAATGAATTAGATTCATTGAGCTTCAGTTGTTGGATGCTTAAGATTTTTGATCATATAGAATAAGAAATCAAACCTTTAATCAATTTTTTTGATTATTTGGATGGGGCACCACTTGATTTGATCAAGTTGGGTGTGCCACTTAAAAGGGTGTGTGGGATCAGATTGGTGTTGAAAATTATGTCCTAAAGTCAATCGTTTGATGATTGTGCTAATTACAAATATATATAAATTGATCAATAATAAAGTTATTTGGCCTTTTCATCACAAGGTTACATCTTCTAATGAACTCCTGTATTGTGGTGAAGTTCTTAGGACTACTTTGATCGATAAATAAGGACTTATCTTATAGTCCTTAAACTGGTTCACGATCAAATGATACGCTATTACTAAGATGATAGCGATATCAAGTGTAGGTCGTTGTGCCCCATATGTATTGATTATCTTCATAACCAAATGGTGTGGAGACATTGGTATGGCATACAAGTGAGATATAGAAGTACATCATCACTGAATATGACCAACTGTGAGCACTTTACTATCAAGAGCGGCTCACGAAGGATATGGGTATAAGTGTCCCTCCGATCTAAGATCATCACAGTGACTTGTAAGCAACTCACTATATTTTGATGCCAGACTATCTGAATTTCTAATTCAATGATGAAAGGTTTTTGGGTACAGTCAAGTACTTGTCAAGTCGGTGCGTGAGTCAAGATGAGATTGATCCCTTCGAATAAGTAGGAGTTAATGTATCAATATATTTCAATTTAGTAAAATCTGGATCAAGATAATCCATGTGATGGATTTGAAAGATTGAAATACAATGTGGATGATCTGTCTAGGGTTGACAGTTAAACCCTAGATCATCCTTGAGCATTAGGGTCAAAAGATAAATTATACGGTAACCATACGCCAGTAGGTTCTTGAATGTTGCTTCACCATCATTCAACCTATCCAGATGTCGGGCCTATTACTAGGTGGTTACAATGATTAGTTCAGAAATCTGTTCTTATGCTACCAGCTTAAGTTCGAACTTATGGGGTCACACTCAAAAGAAATTTTTGATTGATCATATGGCTGATCAATGATTGAGAATCATTCAAGTATTTAATTGTCAATTCGATTGATGGTTAACCTTATATAACCTTATATAAACCTTATATAAAAGTTACAATGAATTTATTCACTGAATGTTAGTGAATTAATAAAAGATTAATTAGTAATTAGATTATTGATTAGCTCAATTTGATGGAGCAAGAAGATTAAATCAAATCTAATTAAATTAGATTCAATTAAGTTTGATCCGATTAGGTTATGAGATAATCTAATCGCTCAGGAAGAATTATCCCTGATTTGATCAGGACTTTGGTTCAATCAATTTTTAATTTGATTAAAATTGGTAAAAGATTTATGAACTTAATTAGATTGGGTTTCATCTATTATTTGGACTTAACCAAATTTGATTGGTTTGGAGTCAAATAAGAAAACCAAGAGTCCATAAAAGATTGGACTCTTCTTCCATGCGCCACACAATTTTTGGATGCCTATATTTCTCCACACTAAAGAGGTTTTTGTGTGAAGTTTTCTTCATGCAAAAGGCCTTCCACCCTCCCTTTCTCACGTCCAAAAATAGATAAGATTTGGTGCTATATGGTAAGTTCTAATTTGATTTGAATTGGTTACCATATATGGATAATATTTTACCTTATCCATAGATCTTGCCGCCCACTTCCTTTTATTCCCTTTCTTTTATGCAACAAAAGGAGGAATTTTTTGGTGTGGGAAATCAAATGAGATCTGATTTACCATGAAATAATTTGGTTGGTGCATCCTATGTTTATTTGGCATGGAATTGTGAGAGGGGGTGACATCACATTTAAGAGTCCAAACATTGTTGGACTCTTCACCCTAACCACCTTTTGACACCAAATAAAAAGCTTTATTCTTTTGTGCATGTAAGAGAGATGAGAAGGAGCTCTTCACAGTGAGAGGGTTTTGGGCATGGTTTTATGGTGTGAAAGAAAGAGGAGAGTCCTCTCCTTTTTGGATGAGCAAAAAATCTAGAAACCCTAGGTTTGTTCCTAAGGATTTGGGAAGAGAGAAAAGAAGAGAGAAGAGCATCTTCTCTCCAAACTTCTTCCTCATTCTCTAAAGAAAGTATAACAGTATTATACATGTAATTTAAATTTTACAGCAGATTTATTAGATTAAATATTTTATATATTTACATGCATAAGATCTAATCTAGACTACCATATCAAGAACTATGATATGATTTAACATGAATATAAGATCTGAAAATAAGAATCTGCATCGATCTAATCAATACTACAGACTAAATCTAACCCTTAGATCTACCTAAACTAGTCTAATAAGTTCAAAACACGTTACCAGATTGTGGATTGCTGATCTCCATAAATATCTCATGTAGGAGAGAGTTCCTTCAGGTTGCTCGTAGTAGCACGAAGACATCCGACCTCTATAGATCGTCCACATGAAGATCGGTGCAGATTAGGCTCCTCGGGAGTGCTAGCTCGCAAGGATCTTCAAAGGCTGAACTCTCTCTTCTTCTTTAGATCTCTTGGATGCTCTAAAGGAGATGAAAAACTAGAGGAGAGAGAGGAGAAAGGAAAGAGCTCTAGTAGAAAAATAAAACCAGCAAGGAGAACAACATATGGGGTGTCAACTATAGGACCCCCTTTAAATAGCAAAGGATTAGGGTTTTGGGTCAATGGGGAGGGTGCCAATGTTCTCCCCACCAACATCAATTTTGGCATCCCAAAAATTTCAGAAAAGGGTGTTGGCATGAGGAAGGAATCTGATATTTCTCATGCTAAAAAAACTCTTCAAAGAATTCAAGAAAAAAATCCCTTGGTGCCACCCTTCTTTCCAAATATAAAAATCTCTTACCGTCTTATCTCCTTATCTCTAATTCAAATCGCATTCAAATTAGACAAGAGATAAGGCTATGACTCATCATGCTTTGCCACCCACCCTTATTGTGCCCTCTCTCTTCACACCAAAGATCACATGCCAAAACCAATTTTGGCATTGAGAAAAGAGGTGGATCCAAGGTGGTGTAAGGAGAAGAGATAAGAGTCCCAGTTGGCTTGGACTCTTCATTTCCGATTTAATTCTAAACCAAATCAGATTTGGTTTGAATCCATTGAGAGGAATGAACCTAATTTAATTAGGAGCCCAATTATCTCAATAAATTTCTAACCAATAAAGAATTAAATGAGCCCAAGTCCTGATCAAATCAGGAACAAGTTTCTCTTACAATTAGGCTTGATCAAATCAAATCCATCTAAATCAAATTGACTCTAATTCAATTAGACTTGATCCAAAACTTTTTGCTCAATCAAATTAAGTCAATTAGTAATCTAATTATTAATTAATTCTTATTAATAATAGAGTTTCAGTCCAGTGGGACTCTTCACCAGAGTCACAATCTAATTAGACTCTTCAGCCATCAGATCAGACAGTATTTCTAATGTGTGTGACCCCATAGGTTCGAACCTAAGCTGGTAGCATTGGAATAATTTCTATACTAATCGATATAACCATCTAGCAATAAAACCTGACATCCAGATAAATCGAAAGATTTCAAAGCAACATTCTAAAATCTACTGACGTATGGTTACCGTATAATTCATCTCCTTGACTCTAATGCTCAAGGTGACCTAGGGTTTGATTGTCAACCCTAATATAGTCGATCACATTATATTTCAACCTTTCAAATCCATCACATGGATTATTCTAATCAAGATTTTATTAATTAAAATACACTGATGCATATCTCCTACTTATTTAGATGGGTCAATTTCATCTTGACTCATGGACCGACTTGATAAGTACTTGACTGCACCTAGTAACCTTCCGTCACTAATTAAAATTCAGATGGTCCAGCATCAAAGTATAGTGAGTTACTTATAAGTCACCATGGTGATCTCAGATCAGAGAGACACTTATATCCATACTCATCACGAGCTACTCTTGACAGCAGAGTGCTTGACAAATGGTCATGTTTGGTGTGAATATACTCCTATATGCCATCTGCATGCCATACTAGTGTCTCCACACTCTTTGGTTAAGAAGACAATCAATCTATATGGCACACAACGATCTATACTCGATATTGCTATCATCCTATTAATAGCATAGCATTTGGTCGCGAACATATTTTAAGGACTAAACGATAAATCCTTCTTTGTCGATTAATTACAGTCCTAAGGACTTCATCACAACACAGGAGTTCAAATAAGATGGACAAAATTATGATAAAAATCAAATTATTTTATTAATAAAAATTTATATATATTTTACAAGTATAAACACAATCATCAACAGGCTAACAATTGACTTTGGGGCATAATCCTCAACAACTCCGACTTGGACTAAAGCCAATCAGTGCAGTATCGTATACCCATCTTCGACTTGTGATCATCAAACTCCTTGATTTTGAGAGCTTTAGTAAATGAGTTAGCTAAGTTTTTTTTTTCATCAATCTTTTGAAGGTCGATGTCATCTTGATCCATGATCTTTCAGATAAAGTGATAGCGACGCAGAATATGTTTGATGCACTGATAGGACTTCAGCTCCTTGGCTTGAGCAATGGCTCCAGTGCTATCACAGTATAACAAGACAGGACCATCAATGGAGAGTGCCACTCTGAGCTCGTCGATAAACTTTCATAGCCACACAGCTTTCTTCGTAGCATCGAATACCACGATATACTTCACCTCGTAAATAGAGTCAACCACGGTGTGCTACTTGAAATTTTTTCAGCAGATTGTTCCATTGTTTAGGATAAAATATAATTCAACACACTCTTACTATCATCATGGTCTGACTAAAAGTTGGAGTCGATGAACCCCATTAGTTTCAAATCAGTCTCACCATAAATAAGCCACTGATCCTTAGTATTTCTTAAATACTTAAGGATAGTCTTTACGACCTTCCAGTGACTCTCTCCTAGATCAAACTAGTATCTACATACTACCTCTAGTGAGTATGCCACGTCTAGTCTTGTATATATCATGGCATACATTATAGAACCTACTGTCGAAGCATGTGGAACTCTACTCATATGCTCTCTCTCTTGAGGAGTTATTGGACAATCCCTTTTCGAGAGAGAAATTTTATGGCCTATCGGGAGATAGCCTTTCTTGAAATTCTCTATGCTGAACCACTTTAGCATGGTGTCTATGTACGTGGACTGGGACAATCCAAGCAACCTTTTCAATCTATCTCTATAGATCTTCATCCTAAGGATATAGAATGCTTCTCTTAGGTCCTTCATAGAGAAATAAGACGATAACTAGACTTTTATTCCTTATAATACAGGGATGTCATTGTTGATTAAGAGAATATCATCCACATACAGTATGAGAAATACAACCATAGAGTTATTTATCCATTTATAAATATAGAGTTCTTCTCCGTTCCTAACGAAGCTGTCCGTTCTGATAACTTTATCAAAATGTATATTCCAACTCCTAGATATCTACTTCAATCTATAAATGGATCTTTGAAGCTTGCACACTTTGGACTCATCTGTGGATGTGAAATCCTCAGATTGTATCATATACATCTCTTCTTCCAACTCTCCATTTAGAAAAGCTATTTTTGCATCCTTTATCAGATTTCATAGTCCATGTGTGCCACTATCACAAGCATAATTCGAATGGATTTGAGCATTCCCACGGAAGAAAATATCTCGTCATAGTCAATACCATAATACTGACGATAATCTTTGGCAACCAACAGGCTTAATAGGTCTCCATCTTTCCGTCTGTGTCCCTCTTTCTTTTGAAGACCTACTTACACCCTATGGGTTTAACCCCTTCAGATGGGTTAACTAATGTCCATACATCATTGACCTTCATGGACTTCATTTTAGATTTCATAGCTTCAAGCCATTTATCAAAGTCGAACCTCTGCATTGCATCCATATAGGTGATCGGATCCTCATTGTTCTCATCGAGTTCAACAGGATCTCCATCCTGGATCAAAAAATCGTAGTATCTATCTGCTTAATGTGATGCTCTATCGGATCTCCTTAATAGTGCCTCTACAACAGGTTCCGAATTTGTCATCATCAAATCCAGTTCTATGGGTTCACTAGATTGGATTGTGTCAGTTCTACCTATTGAACTCCTCAAGTTCAACCTTAGAGGCATTAATCCATTCTCTATAGAATTTTTTTTCTAAAAGACTACCTTAAGACTGACAAATACTTTTATTCATCACCAAGATAGAAATAATATCCTTTAATTTTATAGGATATCCTATAAAATATATTTATCAGATCTGACTCCAAATTTATCTATTTTCAAATATTTGACATAAGTCGGACACCCCCAAACCCTAAGGTGAGAGAGCATTGGCTTACATCCCATCCATATCTCATATGATATTTTACTTATAGATTTACTAGGAACCCTATTAAGCACATAACAAGCCAACTCGAGTGCATATCCCCAAAAAGATATCGACAGATTAGAAAAATCCATCATAGATTGAATCATGTCCAACAGGATTCGATTTCTCCTTTTCGATACACCATTATATTATGGCATTTCAGGACGTGTTCGTTGAGAGAGAATCTCATTTTTCTCAAGATATATCAGAAATTCATCGAAAAGATATTCACCTCCTCGATCTGATCGAAGAGTTTTAATATTTTTTCAATTTATTTCTCTAACTCATTACGAAATCGTTTGAACATTTCAAACGATTCAAACTTGTATTTCATCAAGTAGATGTACCCATACCTAGATAGGTCATCTGTGAATATAATGAAATAGTGGTACCCTTCTCTAATACTAGTGCTCATGGGTCCACATACATCAACATGTACAAGATCCAGAATATCACTGGCTCGTTCATCTTTTCAGTAAAAGGTGACTTGATCATCTTTCCAAATAAGCAAGACTCACAGGTAGGCAATGATTTATAATCGTTGTCATCAAGAATTTCTTCTTGAGCTAATATGTTCATCCTATTTTGTTGATATGACCTAGCCTACAATGCCAAAGATAGACATCCGTAACATCGACTATTTTAGGATATTTATTAGACGTGTACATTATATTAGTCTGTGATACAACATAAATACCATTGTTCAACTGTCCACGCATTATAGTAACACCATTCAAAATGATATCATAAATATTTTTTTATTAAATTTTATAATTTGTTTGGCCAAAAGGCCTATAAAAATGATATTTAAAGAAAATGGGATAGTAATGACAATCATTAAGAACAATAAAATAAAAATTGAATACAAGCTTGATAATTTCTAAAGCTAGAATTGAAACTGATCTTTATTTTAATATTCAGGAATCTCTCACCATCTCCAAATCTCTTACTGACCTGAAGATTCTGCAATGAATTACAAATATTAATAGGGCTATCAGTATCCAATACCCAGGTCATTGTATCAAAAGCTGAGAAGTTACAAGGTGTTATCATATAATTACCTTGTCCAGCAATTGATTGCTTCTTCTTCGGCCTATTCAGGTCAAGAAAAGCTAAGTATTAAGGATAATTTCTCTTCTAATGACCCTGCTTCTTACAATAGAAGCATTCTATCTGACTTTGGTCGGCCTTAAACTTGGGCTTCTGGGTCTAACTCCCAGTATTTTGCACCTTCTTATTTTTTCTTGTCTTCCCTTTCTTAAAGAGACGATGCCCACCTGAAGAAAATCCTCCCACTACATTCACCATCTCCTTGTGAAACTGGTAATCCTTCTCAAAAGTCTGTAGCAACCTCAACAGATCGTGGTAGTTGACTACAGGCTTCATCATTCTAAAATGACTGAGAAATGATAGGTAGGATTTGGGTAGAGAGTTCAAGATTGCATCCTTCCCCAGCTATTCATATAATGGAAAGTTGAGCTTGCTAGATGCTCGATCTATTTGATCATATACAATACATGATAGATGATAGATGCTCCCTCCCTTATCCGAGCATTGAAATAATACAACTAGTCTTGTGCCGCTCAACATCGTCGGGAGTACCAAAGACTCTCTCAACACTTTGAGCATGTCTTCTGGCTGAGCCTCTTCAAACTTTTGGTTGAACTCGTCATTCATTGCAACCCACATTATACAACACACCGTAGTGCGGTCGTTGAGCCACTTCAAGTAAGTATCTCGAACCGTACCACAAGCATTGAAAGCAAGCTCCTCAAGTGTTGGATCTGTAATGACATACAAGATCCGCTCGTGCTTCAGGATGATTTTTAGTTTTCGATATCAATTATCAAAATTGAAACCCGTCAACTTCTCACTGTCCAACAGTGATCAGAGCGATAAATTTGAGACCATATCTATGTAAAAAAAAATCAAAATCTAATCAGTATATGAATTAATTAAGCCTAAAGATATGAACTTTAGTCTAAAGGTTCTCTCACTATTTTATATGAATTGGTAGCCTCTACCTCCAATTTGAGAAATTATCTTAATTCCTTAGCGGGTACTAAAATCTGCACAGACTGCACATGAGCCCGACTTTGGTCGGCTCACGCACGTGCATCCATGGGTAGGTTCTTTAATCAATTATTTTATCAAATATTTTTTAGTAATTGATTCAGTACCATGTAACTTTTCAGTTGACTTTGGTCTTCTCTGTAAATCCTGATTAGGTCCAACCATTAACATGATCATACCTAAGAATCTAACTACCAAATGATCAGGTCCAACTTTGGTTGGCTAATCTGACCACTTGCTAGAGAGACTCGACTAAGTCATCATATTATAAAAGATAATTCCAATAGTAGATAAGCACCAGACCTTTGGGCCTCCAATGATCATCATACTAATAGATCTATTATCACCCAACTTAATGGAAGGCTATGATTTAGTTATCACCATAACTATCTCATTTTAGAAGATCTAATAATTTAAAAAATTAATTTATAAATTAAGAAAAAAGAAGAGAAGAGATCAACTAATAAACCCTAATCCTTCCATTGACTTCACCAAGTTATTGAATCGAATTAGTGTTATGCTAGTTGAAATGGCACCTAAATCAGTCACACTGATCAACCTTAATGGCATGGATCAACTCGAATCACTTAGCGATCTAATCAAGACATAATCTACTATATTGGTCAGGTAAGTAAGATCGGTGGAGGGTATGCTAAGCTTACCTTAGCACCATCGAAATGGCTAGGTAAGTCGCTCCCAATTAGAAACCATCGATCGAAATGCCAAATATACCTTAGACACTAATTGGTTAATTAGTTTCGATTTGACCAGTCTAATGATTCAGGTTCAACCACTGAGCCACAATCAAAATTTATTTGGTCTAATCAAAGATATGAACTTGACCATCAACAACTATTGTATTAGAAAATCTTAATTTAATCTAATTCAATATTTGATTAGATTTAATCAATTTCTCTCCATTATCCATTAACTCTTTGATTCTAATCTTAGATCTAACCTAATTAAGAGGACCTAATTTGAGCTAACCCATAGCTCCATATTTTATGCAATATCATTAGATCTTAAATCATAATTCTAGATCTAATCGATTCTATACTTAATTCTTAATTAAGTTTCAGCATCAACATAGGTTTAGATTAAGCTTTGAAACTTTTTCTCATATAAATTTTTATATTAAATCATAAATTTTTTTAGATTATATCTAAATTTTAATGATTTCAAATTAAATAATTTTTATTATTAAGATTAGATGTAATTACTTTTCTTTACAACTTGCATCACATACCACAAATCTTAGGATTTCAAGATCTAGAATTTTACAACAAAGTAAATTTTTTTTTTACTTTCTTCTTTATGGAACCTTATAGTGGCATCCCTATATGTCATAAGAGCACCCCATTGAATATAAGAAGAGGGTCATGTAACCCTACTTACTCCTATATCCAGACGGCCTGATGATTATCCAATCCAAATACTTTGCTACTCAGATCATCTAATCTAACATGTACATAACTAATCAAATATCAAATCTAAAATTAAAATATATTTAGATCTAATCTAAATAATATATAATCAGATCTAAAAGCATATTAAATTATATCATAAAGAATCAGGCTCTGATACCAATTGAAGAAAAATATGATAGTACTATGCATATAATTTAAATTTTTTATAATAAATTTATTAGATTAAATATTTTAATCTATTTTATATGTATAAGATCTAATCTAAACTATCATACCAAGAACTATGATATGATTTAACATGAATATAAGATCTAAAAATAAAAATCTACATCGATCTAATCGATGCTGCAGACTAGATCTAACCCTTAGATCTACCTAAACTAGTCTAACAAATTCCAAACTCATTATTAGATTATGGGTTGCTGATCTCCAAAATATCTCATGTAGGAGAGAGTTCCTTCAGATTGCTTGCAACCACATGAAGACGTCTGGCCTCTACAAATCATCCACGTAAAGATTAGTGCAGATCAGGCTCCTCGAGAGTGCTAGCTCGCAAGGATCTTCAAAGGCTGAACTCTCTCTTCTTCTTTAGATCTCTTGGTACTCTAAAAGAGATGAAGACTAGAGGAGAGAGAGGAGAAAGGAGAGAGCTCTGGTAAAAAAATAAACCAGCAAGGAGAACAACATATCGGGCATCAACTATAGGACCTCCTTTAAATAGCAAAGGATTAGGGTTTGGTCAAAGGGAGGCGCCAATATTCTCCATGCCAAAATCAATTTTGGCATCCCAAAAATTCCAAAAAAGGGTGTTAGTGTGAGGAAAGAATCTAAAATTTCTTATGCTAAAAAACTATTCAAAGAATTCAAAAAAAAATCCCTTGGTGCCATCCTTCTATTTAAATATAAAAATCTCTTTCCTTCTTATCTCCTTATCTCTAATTCGAATTGCATTCAAATTAGGCAGGAGATAAGGCTATGACTCATCATGCTTTGCCACCCACCCTTATTGTGCCTTCTCTCTTCATGCCAAAGATCACATGCCAAAACTAATTTTGGTGTTGAGAAGAAGAGGTGGATCCAAGGTGGCACAAGGAGAAGAGATAAAGTCCCAGTTGGCTTGGAATCTTCATTTCTGATTTAATTCTAAATCAAATTAGATTTGGTTTGAACCCATTAAAAGAATGAACCTAATCTAATTAAGAGCTCAATTATCTCAATAAATTTCTAACCTAATTAAAAATTAAATGAGCCCAAGTCCTGATCAAATCAAGAACAAGTTTCTCTTGCAATTAGGCTTGATTAAATCAAATCTAATCTAAGTCAAATTGAATCTAATTCAATTAGACTTGATCCAAAGCTCTTTGCTCAATCAAATTGAGTCAATTAGCAATCTAATTGCTAATTAATTTTCATTAATAGTAGAGTCTCAGTCCAATAAGACTCTCCTCCAGAGTCTCAGTCCCAATGAGACTCTTCACTAGAGTTACAATCCAATTGGACTCTTCAGCTATCCGATTAGATCATATCTTTTAATGTGTGTGATCTCATAGATTCGAACCTAAGCAGGTAACATAAGAATAACTTTCTATACTAATCGATATAACCATCTAGCAATGAGACCCGATATCCAGATAGGTCGAAAGATTACAAAGCAATATTCTAGAACCTACTAGCATATGGTTACCGTATAATTTATTCTTTTGACCCTAATACTCAAGGTGATCTAGGGTTTAACTGTCAATCCTAATATAGTTAACCACATTGTATTTCAACCTTTCAAATCTATCACATGGATTATCCTGATCAAGATTTTACTAAATTGAAATACATTGATGCATATCTCCTACTTATTTAGAGAGATCAATTCCATCTTGACTCACGTACCGACTTGATAAGTACTTGACTGCACCCAATAACCTTCCGTCACTGAATTAAAATTCAGATGGTCTGGTATCAAAGTATAGTGAGTTGCTTACAAGTCACTGTGGTGATCTCAAGTCGAAAGGACACTTATACCCATACTCATCACGAGCTACTCTTGACAACAGAGTGCTCTGTAAATAGTCACGTTCGATGCGAATGTACTCCTATATTCTATCTGCATGTCATACTAATATCTCCATACTTCTTGATTAAGAGGACAACCAATCTATATGGCACATAATGACTTATACTCGATATTGCTATCATCCTATTAGCAGCATATCATTTGATCGCGAATATATTTTAAGGACTAAATGATAAATCTTCCTTTGTCGATTAATTACAGTCCTAAGGACTTCATCACAATACAAGAGTTCAAATAAGATGGATAAATTATGATAAAAAATCAAATTACTTTATTAATAAAAATTCATACACATTTTACAAGTGTAAGCACAATCATCAACAAGCTGATGATTGGCTCTGGGATATAATTTTCAACATCCTCATCTCCTCCATATGTCCTTTTTCAATCTCTGAAAAGATTCAAGAGATTTGAAGAAAAGATCCAGATCAGTCAACAAGATGATCTTCGCATGAGCTAGCACTCTCGAGGAGACCGATCAGATCGAGACTTCGAGTGAACCTTCCATAGAGATCGGACATGTGTGCGGCTATGAGCAACCAACGAGGATCCTCTTTACTATATCTCTCAACAGTGGCGATTGTCGATCCATACTCAGGTATCAAGTTCTAAACTCAGATTAGAAGTAGATCTGATCTACTGCTCACATGTATGCATGCAGATTTTATGTACAGTATATCATGTCATAGATCTTGGAGTAGGTTGATTTATTGATCTGATCATATGTATGTTAGATTAATATGATTAATCTAGTTGCTTTCACTATGATTTATTTCAAAAAATTTTGAAATACATATATGAAATCACCTACATTTTCTAACAGTGGTATCAGAGCCTAGGTTCATTATGATATGTTATATGTACATATTAGATCTAAAATTTAATTTTATTTAGATCTGATGTGTGATATCTTAGATCTGAATTTAATTAATGGTTGATCACATAAACTGAAATAAGGTTGTCCTGCTAAAGGGTTTACCCCTTACAGTAAATAGGTTATCTTAGTTTGTACTGATTTTTGATAAAATCTGATTTTATATGTTGCATATGATATTTATGATCTAATTTAGATATGATCTAATATTATGATCAGATCTGATGTAATTTAGATTAGATCTAAATTTTAATATATATGATATGTGATTAGATTAAATAATCTGATTAGCAAGTATTTGGATTAGGTTGATCACTAGGCCGTCCAGTCATAGGAGCAAGAAGGATTTAAAAGCCCTCTCTTTCCATTCGATGGGATTCTCTTATGACATATAGGGGTGCCATATGATTAAATCTCATGAAGAAGAATGCGAAAGGAAGAACTTACTTTTCTATAAAATCCTAGATCTTGAAATCCTAGGTTTGTTGTATGTGCTAC
>KE505221.1:7275-31889 GCA_000441515.1 Elaeis oleifera | reverse complement strand
CGTGCCGTTCAGCTCTTTTACCCATGAGTCGACTCATGGGATCGACTCAAAGAATGCAAACCTAATTTTTTACAAATACACTTCCAAAAAGTTAAAATTGCCTCCAATAGATTACACATCTCTTGTACTTGCTCTTGAGGCTTTCGAATCAGATTTTGATGAAATTATAATTTTGCTCCTGAAATACAATAAGTCTTTTTCAAGCCAAATTCATTAGTAACCCCCTCAAATACTTTGTAATCATCAAAATCAATTCACGGAGCAACATAGTCCCTCATAAATTATCTGGCATAGTCTCCAGATCTGTATTCCAAGGTATGGGCAATAGGTCAAGAGGTTTTTAAAGTGGTCGAAGTATTTTAGAATGATTCACCAGTTAGTTGGTAAAATTGGTTTATCTCATTCCTAATCCTAGCTATTTTGTAGTGGAAAAAAATTTCTTTAGGAACACTTTATGAAGCCCTCTCAGATTGTGACAGATTGGTTTGGAAGATTACAGAACCATTTTTAGCATTATCTTTTGGGGCAAAATTGATCAATCTTAGCTGAACCTCATCCTCTGATGGTTGTTGTAGCCTCATGGTTGCATAAATTTTTTCAAACTCTCTCATAAATATGTATGCATCCTCTATTCTCATAAATTTCGGAAGCATATTGATAATTTAAGGTTAATTTAAAGTTATTTACAGTGGGTTGAGGCAACCTGATGTAAGACGATTGGACAGAATCAATTAGATAATATAAATCCTTAAGGATTTAGGGCTGATTGGGTTCTCCCATTGTAGAAGTTGTTGGATTTGAAACAGGAATCGAATCAATTCTTACTAGTCGACTCGATATCCTTCTCCACGAAGAAAATAGAGAAATCACTTTGTCTTTTTTTATTTTTATGTTGTTTTCAATCAAGTTTTCAATCAAAAGAAGAGAAGAGAAGAGAAATCCTAACTAGGATTCTCCTAACTCTAGACAGCTCCTAACTGTCAAGGTTGCCTTCGAGCACTCCAAGTTCGAAATCGGCTAACTGAATCAATCAGATAAGTGTAAGATTAGTGGAAGGCTCCCCATACTCTCGTAATGGATCTAATTAAAGAACCATCTTTCTTCAGAACGTAGTTTCTGAACCACTTTTCTAGACACCGATAAGCTAACCAACTTGAACTCAGTCTAACTCTTGGGTTTTCCTATCCTAATGAGCTCGGATGTCCCTAGGGCTGGCATCTAATCAATTTTATTTAAGGGTTAGGTTATGCAGATGCAAGTGATTTGTAGGCTAAAGAAAGGTGATGAAATCTCCACCTTATGTTGTTAACAGGTTTTGCCCTTAAAGTATTTTATGGATATGCAATGCAACAAAGCAATAAAACAAATAAATTTAATTAAAAAAACTAATATAAAATAAAATCTAGTAAGTATGCAAAAGAAAAAGTTAAAACACATACTTAACTTCCAGCACTCACCAACGTAATGTAAAGTGAGATAAAAGAGACAGATAATGTAAGACTACAGCGAAACTAAAAGCACGAAGAATAAGAATTTAAAATATAATTTAAACATGCCAATTCTCTGACAACGACACCAAAAACTTGATGTGTCTTAAATTATACCGCAGGCACACGATATGCAATATAGTACGTCTGATGAGTATGGGTCGATCCTACAAGAAATTGGATCTTTAAAGTATGTTCAAATATTTGCTCAAGCGAGCTTTAATAAAGGAGAATTTGTTTGTTGAATTACGAACTATCAAAGTAGTAAATTAATCAAATATAAAGATAAATTATCTAAAAGATCTAAGACTTTTGAATCTACTAGATCAATGAATTAAAAGGTTTTCCCAAGGTTTCTCTCATATTGTCCCTTGATCAAGGTGTAAAATATGAACAAACATGGATCGTGAAGAGATTTAACTCAACTATGACCCATCAAGTATTTTGCTTTCATTCTAATTAAGAGACTTTTTCTTTCAACCACTTCTCTTGTATTATCCAAGTATGGGCTATAAAGGGACTCAAACCCAACTATAACCTATCGAAGTTTTCACAAAGAAGGAGAAGGAAGGATTTAAAGATTTGTGAGCCTTTTACCAATCATCTTTCTTGCACTGATTCAAGCATGGACTACGAAGGGATTCTGACCCAATGATAGCCCATCAAGTCTTTTAGCAAGAGAGATGAAGAAGAAGACTCTTAAAAGTTAAAGCATAAAGAGAAATTCAAAGAAGAAGGCTTCTATTCATGGTCTAGTTTCATCACAAACCACAGAGGGATTGCTTAACCAGACATAGTTTGATTTAAAGTTTAAAAAATAAATAAATAAATAATAAATAATAAAATCTTATACTACTTACTGAAATTTAACTTACAAAATTAAAATTATAGAATTAAGAAAGTAGAAATTTAAACTACTTTATTGCAAATTTAAAATGATAGAAATTAAATAGAAAAAAACTAATTTATTGCTAAATAAAAATTTTGATACAAAAATTTTAACTCCTAAGCCATTATCGAGGCTTGAAGTTAGAATAGAAAATAAAATAAATAAAATAAATTCTTCCACAGAACTTGACTTTTCTCCATCTCTTGGCTTGGGGCCAACCTCCCCCTAGCTGACTCTTCTTCTCGTGTGTTAGAAGGGTGGAAGAAAGTGAAAACAGGATGGCTAAAATGATTTAAAAAGTGGATATTTCTGTCTATCACATGGGCCCTCTACAAGAGTTATGGTGTAAAGAGAAACATCTAAGAGTAGAGGCATGAGGCTTTATTTATAGGTGTTAGAAGGGGAGAGGCTTTTATGTGTTTCAAATGTGGGACTAATGAAAAGAATAAAATTAAGAGATGGATGGTTAAGATGAAAAGATAAGGGAGGAAGAAGGGCTAAGATTATTGCGCTATCCCTATTTCCATGTAAAGCCTCTCAGTCGCATCCCATCCTTTCCTTCTTTTCCACACACATCGCCTTCTGTACATGCACCCAGTCCCGTATATAGCTGCTCACTTTGAAGTCTTGTGGGTTCATGCTTCATGCACCATGCTTGGACCTGCACCCACTGCGTTCGTGCCTTCATTCGCATGCGGCCCAGCATCTCCATAAAGCCACCAAGAACTCCCCCTGAGCCACGTGAAGACCTTTAAGATATTACTGTAGCTTTTCACGTGGCTCACCAACCTTCTTATGGACCAAGTGGTCCATGGTGGACCACCAGCTTATAAATTGGATCAGGTTGATTTTTAACTTTGAATTTAAATCTATTTTAACTCTATTTTTATCTTGTTTGATTTCTTTAAGCCTACGGATCGGGCTCTTCATATTGGTGCACCTCTTTTCTGCAAAATATATGAAGAAGTATCAATTTTAAAAAATAAAATAATTTGATCTATAAATTAATACTTCTGTGGGTAAATTTATGCACTTATTAGAAAGCTAACCATAAGGATCCTCGATGATCGATGATCAGTCCTCAGTGACTTGGAGGCGGGGCTAACTTACAAGAACCCATCAAAGTCCGAGTCACGTGGAAAGTAGGGGGAAACTCTAAAGGACCTCCAAAGGGCTAACCAATAAGAACCCTCAACCTATGATACGAAGATGAGAAGCGTACATACTACTGCTCTATTATAAGCTGGGCATATGCTGCCTCTCACTTGAAGACGAGAAGTGTGCATGCTGTCTACAGGCACAGACTGCCTCTCGTGTGAAGGTGAGAAGTACACATGCTGCTTACGAGCACACGCTGCCTCTCCGAAGGGCTAACCAATAAGAACCCTCAACCTATGATACGAAGATGAGAAGTGCACATGCTGTCGCTCATATTATGAGCTGGGCACACGCTGCCTACGGGTACACACTGCCTCTCGCGTGAAGACGAGAAGTGCACACGCTGCCTATAGATACACGCTGCCCCTTGTGTGAATACGAAAAGTGCACACACTGCCTACCGACACACGCTACCTCTCGCATGAGGATGAGAAGTGCACATATTGCCTACGGACACATGCTACCTCTCATATGAAGATGAGAAGTGCATATGCTGTCTACGGACACATGCTGCCTCTCACGTGAAGACGAGAAGTGCATATACTACCTACAGACACACGCTGCCTCTTGCGTGAAGATGAAAAATACACACACTATCACGAGCACATGCTACCTCTCATATGAAGATGAGATATGCACACGCTACTCTACTCATAAGATAAACCAAGCACACGCTATCTCTCACATGAAGATGAGAAGTGTACATCCTGTCGTTCGTATTATGAGATGAGCACATGTTGCTGCTCGTATTATGAGCTAAGCACAAGCTACCTCTTGCATTACGTGCGGAGCAATCACACTGCTCGAATGACTATCCTCGATCGGCCTTGGCTCGAGATGGCTCACGAATTGGTTCGAGATGGTCTTTGGTCAACCTAGCTATTTTCTAGATTTGAGCAGGCTCATCAAAATTCCTAAGGTCAGAATTGAATCCGACCGAGGTAATCTTGGGCTCCTTAAGTCGAAATTAGCCTACGTGTGCTAAGTAAAATACGCAAGCATAGATACAAGGGACATAGATACGATGGAAGTGAAACAACCTTCTTCATTGATATAAGTATTTACAAAAGGAGGCTGGTGCCTCAAGCACCGCATTACAAAATAAAAAATTAAAAAAAAAGGAAAGGATGAGGTAGTTTAGTCCTCATCAGATGAGGAAGTCTCTGGATCCTCATCACTATTGCCAACCTGGATGCCGTGCAGTTTCAGATACGGTATTATCTTCTGCAAACGGGCTTTGCAGTCATCGAAGTCTAGGATAAAGATGGTAACAGTGATGTCGGTGGCCTCTCTCTCAAACTTCGTGGAGGCTTAGAACTCTTCGATACAATATGTTCGGATTTCGGGAGGAATCTGCTCGAACTGGGGGGTACGACCACCCCAAAAAGATGGCGGTGAACGAGAGCGGGAGGGTGCCACCTGAGAGGATGATGAACCGGCCTGCTTGGATCTTTCTCGGGCTTTAAATCTCCTCTGGACTTCCTTTGCAAAGGCATTCCACACTTTCACCCTGGCCTTAATCTCCGACAAGGGGGTATGCGTATAGGTGGTGCCATCATAATGGAAGGTGAAGAAGCTTCGACGAAACTGGGAGATGAAAGCTGGGGTTTCTCTACCCTTTATCCCCTATTTATAAGCACCAACATCCACATCAATCATCAATCGACAGTCGAAAAGGGTGTAGCCATCCACCAGATAATTAATGGCGAGCCTTCCCACTACCAAAATAAATTCAAACGATGCTTTGCAAACTGGAGGATAGTTACGTGGCATGCTCTTACAAGACTTACGCTCTCCCTCAAGCATTGTCCTATTGGAAGAGCTAGCAGCTGTCTTTTCTCATGACTAATCACACTAATGCAGAATGAAAACAGAACGAAAGTGCTACTAAATATTCGCCTAAGATCGGTGCACTTAAAAAATTATCCCAAATCGATAGGCGTGGGAAGTTATCTCAAATCATCATGCACACCGCAAGTAAAGACAATGTAGGAGAGAAATAAAGTTTATTCATTCCTTCAAAAGCTTTAACAATAATCCTGAGAGGTCCAAGGTACAAAAGAAAGGAATAAAAGCCTATGAGGCAATATTCAGAGCTAAGGCACCAGTCATGAAGGCATCTGCTGTAGTAGGGTCCCAGACCTCATCTTAGAAGTCCAGGGATCCAATTTTGGATACTTGGCAGTGACCCTACCTAGATTGACTACTTCCCAAGATTGTAGGCATCAGCAGAAATTCAATTTTCTTGTCCTCATACTCCACTGATGCCTGAAAGTCCACAACGATCTTGGAAGTACCCTCTGCTGCCTTCTTATCTGCCGCCTCTAGTTGAACTTCAAGCTCCTTAATTCTCTCCAACAGCTGAAAATTCTCCTCGATGGCTCCTCTTAATGCTGCTTCAGCATCTTCAGCTTTTCTTTCAGCGACATCAGTCCTTATGGAGGTCCCTCCAGTCTCTCTCACGGCTGTGTCCCTGGTACCCTTGAGCATCTCGGCATCGGCTTGGTGCCTCCTTGCCTCAGCCGAAAGATCATGCCAGCTCTCCATATACCCATTTAGATAATGGGTGAGCTATCAAAAAAAATCTCTTTTCAGTACACATGATGAGTGGATGTTTAAAATAAACAAAACTGTAGAAACTCAAACTCATCCTGATGAAGCTCTTCGTGACCTTTCTCTGCACCTCCCTATGTGGCTCGATCAGTAGCTTGGTTGCATCAACTGGGAGGAGCATTCCCGTGAATAGATCATGCGCCAGTCGATAGTTCTTTAAGGCTGAAGTCTTGAGCTTTAGTATAGCTGGCGTGGCCACAGAAGTCCCAGTCTCATTGGCTGGCTCGTCTTTCGAAGAGAATGTGGTGACGGAAGGAGCTGGCGAGCTCAGAAGTGCCTCCTCTAGGGCTGGTAGCCTTAGAACTACCTCTTTTATGGCTCAATTGGTCTGCTTCTTCGATCCCCATCAGAAGTCGGTGAAGTCGAGCTAGGATGGATCCACACGATTCTAAAGTCGTCAGCATGAGGAGGTTTAGGGTCTTCGGACCCAGGAGTTGGAAGCGTGGGGGGTGCATAAGCCTAATATGGGTGCTCCGACCACCTGCAAGCTCAGCTATCCTCTTTTTACGAGCCTCCTCCATTTTTTCATCTCATTCAGGTCCGTCTCCATAACTATTCCTGTAGCTAAGGCAACTAAATGGTTAACATAGGAGTAAAGTGAAAATTGAAGAATACGGGGCCTTGAGACAAATGACCCATGCGTATCTTGAGGGACTACCTGGCTGATGCCAACATTGAATAATGTCTAGACTGACAGTAGCTCCTTCAGCTTTGGAGTCTTAAAGTTGTGTAGGATCGCCAATTCCTGCCTCAAACGTTCGTCCGTGGGGGGCTCCTTCAGTATGGCCTCTTGAGGTTCACCCCAAGCGATGAACCCCCAATCTTCACTAGATGTCTGAGCGACAAAGAGAAACTGTAGCTTCCAATCATGGACAGCAGAGGGGATACCCTGGAATATTAAGCGAAAGCCATCCTTCTTATTTACAGGGTCACATACCACCATCTGTGCGAATTCGGATGCCTCTTGAGCCTGAAGATGGAGCAAAAGAGTGCGATGCTGGGATCAATCCCAACTAGCATGCATACTGCAGCAAAGTTGTAGATATGTCACCATGAATTTGGGACAACTGAATATGCCAACATCCCAAGATATTGGAGGAGAGCCATGAAGAAAGGGTGAAGAGAAAGCTGCAACCCAACTTGGAAGCACTCCTCATAGAGACTCATCTGGTCTGGGGGTGGTTAGCAGACTCGATCATCCGACCCTAAACTTCAGCTAGAACATCGGAGGGATTTGAAACTACTTATGGAGTAGTATTATATCCCTCTCAGTCAGCTCAGATCGAAACCCCAGTAGCACGAAGTCAGGATCTCTGGAGGCCATTTCTCTCACTCAAAAAGAAAATCGCGAAAGCAAAAAATAAAGGGAGAAAGAGAACCTACGAAAAAGAAGAGAGGACAATCTGAAATCCAAAGAGACCTATGTCTAGTCTTCTTTGAGGCTTTAAATAGTCTCAAGTTCCGCAAAGCATTCAAAGGACACCTCCCATCACAGCATTAATTATAGGAGGCATGAATCAACAAGGTGCGAACAGGCGCTCAATGCGTGGCAACCCTTGATGGATATGATTTCTGTCGTCGATTTGGTAGTTAATACCAGTGGTGGGTAAATCATATCCTACACCACTTTTGAAGGGATGTGCAGTAGTACCTGCCACACGGACATAGTTCAAATTTCTATCCTTTCAAGGCTTGTATGACAGATACGAGTCATATAGCTCGAATCAGTATCTGCAGTGTGGACGTGATTCAAATTCCTATCCTTTCAAGGCTTGCGTGATAGGTATGAGTCATATACCTTGGATCAGTACCTGTCGTGTGGATGCGATTCAAATTTCTATCCTTTCAAGGCTTACGTGATAGGTACGAGTCATATAGTTCAGATCAAAACTTGTTTTGTGGTTCGCATTGCATTTTATGATTTTAATTATATCTAAACTCTCGGTTTAGCTCAAAATTTAACCATTATGATCCAAAATTGTACTCACATATTCAAACACCGGATATTAACAAAGGTGAATTTCATTCATTTATATTAAAGCGATTACAAAATTTGGATTATAGAAGGAAAGAAAGAAGATACAAGTTATTGCCTCGAAGCACCATCGAGATGGCTTGTTTGGAATGACCTCCTTTAGCACCGATAACTTCTTTAGTTTGAACGGTCATATTGATCTTGTTCGTCTTGACGGAGTGGCGAGATGCCTGGGCGAATTTTTCTGCGCTATCCGCTGCTATGGCAATCAGGCTTTCATCCACGACGTCAGCTTGAAGAAGCCCAATGCTATCAGTAGGGAGGTGCACTCAAATCATTATTTTGCATCTCTCAAATGCTAAGAATGCCATCCTACAGGTCTGGTGTATAATTTCAACCCCTTTTTTCACCAACCGATACGCCCATTTTTTGGCATACATGGTTAGAAGCTCCTGCTCTCTAAATTGGTGCCAGAGGTGATCATGACTTTCTTTTGCCTCCTCTAGTTCCTTCTTCCAATACTCTACCTCTGGCGAAGTTTCTTGAAGTTTGGCGGATAGCTCCAAAGTCACCTAAACCCTTCCAAAAGTGGAGCCTTCTCTCCTCTGAGGTGTTCTCTCGCTGTAGCTTATTTTTTTTGAGGTTTTAGCCCTCTTAGCTGAGCTTCCGCTAGGACTCCTTTGAGAATGAGTCCCAAAGAAGCATTGTCTCGACTTCTTTTCTTTCAAGTGTCCTCCTTAAATGCTCTAGGTCATCCCAAGCATGGTGCCAGTCTCTTTCAGCCCTAGACATCTGCCTCTTGAGGTCTTCAATTCTTCTTTCAGACCTCCTTAACTCGTCATCTCGATGATTGATTATCTTCTGGACTTCCTGAAACAACCTCTTCCCTCACCGCTGCAAGCTCCAACATCGAGGCATCTGGAGTGACACTGGCGCAGCTGGCCAAGTAGTGTTACATCTGTGCAAAAATTTGCAAACAAGCATCAAAATACTACACATTATTGAAGATCAATAGGAAGATCTAAAAATTCCTTACATGCATGAGTGACCTCAGGGCGCTAACCATCCGCTCCTGAGCCCCTTGCTCATCCATATACAACTTCTTCACAGGCGATAGGAAGCTCCTCAAAAATCCGCTGCAGACTGGAGATCCTCCACTATGGAAGGGCAAAGACATCGATTCTGAGGGGCCTACTTAAGAGACAGTCGAAGGAAGATATCCGATGGGTGCCACCTGTTCTGGGGATTTTCTGTCTCCATCATCGTTGCTGGAACCTTCTCAAGCCGATTGGCTATGCCCACTACTTGTGTCCTCTCTACCGGCACCTTCTTAATTAAAACTTCCTCCAGTGGAGTCTTCGTTGCGGCCTCTGATAGTAGAGTTGTTGGCTTGACGGTCAGAACAGGATTTTCATCCCTCATGGTTGCAGGGGCCAATTTGACGATTGAAATCTTGGCCTACCTTCTTCAGGCCGATATCAGCTCCAGCTTCTTCATAAAATCTGAATTTATCTTGTTTTCGAGAGTTGCAACGAAATTTGGAGCCAAAAAAGAAAAAAGCCTTGTAGTCATCTTTCCTGTACACCTCAAAGGGCAGATTTAAAGAGGCTAAAGGTGAAGACAAAAACCACCATCAAAAAATTGAAAATCAAAATTTTGAAAAAATTGCCAGCCGTGGGGTCCCATCAATTGCGATCATTTGCAACGATCATGCCAAGATGATGTCAGCAACTTTAAATGTCGAATATTCGTAAAGGCATGAAAGCACGCATCTCTAAATCCGAAGTATGACTTTTGAATATTTTTTCATCTGATTCTCAAACTCAAGAGTAGGAGGATAGTGTTACGGTGGTTACTGTGAGTACCTCGAATCAGTGCACCATCATGGGATACCTCAGATGTTCAATCCATCATCGAGATTGCTGACTTAAGAACTGAACTAAACATGCAGAGCCGTATACAGAGTATAGCTACTTACGTCGGGTCTACCACGTGGTCTGCCCAACGCATTGGCTCTCTCTATTGCCTCTACAGGCTAATGCCTTGGCACGTGGTTGCCTTTGTTATCATAGCTAACTCACTTCCTGATATGCGCAATATTTGTCCATCCCAAGTGGATAGACTCGTGCATAACTAACTCTCTTGATTTTACGGGATCAATTAAGGGCTGAATTATCTCAACCGCAATGGCATGTTCAAATGATCCTACAATCTTGAGATCTCACGATCTTCATACAGCTGTGTAGCTAGCTATTCGATAGCCTTCTATATAAGCAACTAAAGCCCCGAAGATCAAGATAAACCAATCAATCTCTCTCAGAGAATTGGTTGCCATTCCTATTGTTCTCTGAATCTGACTTGAGTGTCGGAGGATCCTCGCCGAAGCGAAAACTTTCAATTTGCACTTATTTTACAAATCACTCTAGCACTAGCATCCCTGCACGAGACTCAGTCATCTTCACTCCGATCTCAATCGAATCGAGCAGCAACAATGATGAATTATGCAGTAACTATATGCCTAGATTCTTGAATGTTGCTTTGCAATTATTCGATCTATCCGGATGTTGGATATCATTGCTAGATGGTCACTTCAATTAGTATAGGAAGTAGTTCCTATACTACCGACTTAGTATTCGAACCTATGGAGTCACGCACAAAGTCAAACAACGTAGAAAAGAATTGACTTAATATCTATGTGTTCAATTTAGAAGTATGAGATTTGATTGAACATATAAATTTACTTAAGTGAGAATTAAGTTATAGGTCATATGAAATTAAATATTGACAATGTCTAGCTAGCACTACACATGAGGTGCAGATTTAATTTCAGAGATGAAGTTGACCAAATCTAAGATCCAAGAAAATATGAGAGATTAGATTCGAGTCCTAATTACTTTAGATTAGATCTAAATTTAATTGGGCTTGATTTATTTAGGCTAATTGGGTTAATTAAATCAAGTTTGACTTAGACCAGAATTCTAATTAGATTAAGATCAACAGTATTTTGAATTTAGTTCAGAATCTTAATTAGATTAGGATCAACAGTCTTTTTGAATTTAGTTCGAATCAGATTCAAATTAGATTCGAATTGAGCCCAAATCTGAATCAAATTGGATTTAGAACACTATACCTTAAAACCCTGAGTTTCTCTCTCTTTTAGGCTGACTAAGATGGAGGAGGGGCACTAAAAATTGCGCCCTCCCCTTAGGCGTGCGGCAAAGGGAGAGAGAGCCACAAGTTGGCACCTCTCATTTCTTCTTTTGGATTCCTCATGGAAAGAGAGTTTGGATTTGATTCAAACTTGGAGAATCCCATTCCATGAAGAAATTTGATTTGGTTTAGAACTTCTTATCTATTTAAGAGGGGGCGTGGAGAAGGAAGAGAGCAAGCAATCAATCAAGGCATGAAAGGCTCCCTCTCTTGGGCATGTGCATCCCCTTGGCATGTCCTCTCTCTTAGGCATGATCTCCCTCTTTGTTGTGGCGTGTGGAGTCCTTCTAAGGTATTGAGATCAGATCTCAGAGCTCTCCCCTTCTTGCCTTCTCAAGAAGGTCTTCAAGTTCTTTATCCTTCTCTCCTACATTACTTGGCATGCATACGAAGTAGAGAATCTGTGCATTCAGATCTTGCGAAGCAACTTATTTCAGGAACTCTTACAACTTTAATCATCTTTCTGCTATGCATTAAGGTATGTTTCATAAAAGTTATAAAAAGTTTTAATTATAATCTATTCAATTTTCCTCCTGGCCATGCGATGCAGATCGCATGTTTACTTCAATTAGTATTAAAGCCAGGTTGTATATCATGATTGCGTAGTTGATTTTCTATTTTTGATTTTCTATTTTTGATGTTTTCTGATCTAATTTTGAATTAAATTTTTAATATGATTAAATCTAATTTTGATCTGATATTTCTTATATTTTTTTGATCTAGTTTTGACCAGATTATCAGATCAAAATCAGGCCCTGAAAATAGTCTGTTAAAAATCTATTTTTAGCAAAATTTTATGTAGATTTTTGTTCCATTTTAAAATCTAATTATATATGGATTTAAATTATTTTTTAATATATTTTATGGATATATTTTAATTATTAAATTGATATTAAATCAAGTTCAGATCTAAATTTGTTTAATAGAACTTCAAATATATTTTGAATAACATATCTGCACATGTTTGATTATATCTTACATCAAAATTTTTTTATGCAATCATACATATTTTTTGAATAGATTTTTTTCTTTTTCAAAATTTAAATTAATGATTCACACGATGATATGATTAAGATTCAGATCTGAAAATTTTATGTTGTAGTATCATGATCTAGTTAGGTTAGATAAGAATCAACAATTATTTTTTTCTACACATATTTTGCATATAAGTAGTGTAGATTTTTTTTAGTAGTAAGTACTCGAATTGAGTTGATCACCATGACCGTCTGGTCATAAAAGAAAATAGAGATTAAAGTCCCTCTCTTATCCAATCGATGGATTCTCTTATAGTGATAGGGGTGCTACTGTGATTATATCTCAGAGAGAAGAACAGTGAAAAGGAATTTTAGAACTGTTCTAATCATAAATTAGTTTAGATTAGATTTAAAAGATTTATGATTAATTTTTTTTGATTTATACAAAATATTCAGATCTGAAAATAAGTTTCATAATCTGAAAATTAATAACATGTGATGTAAGTTTTGCATAAAATCTTTTGTAAAATAATTTCACAAATTAAAATAGTTTCAATACAAAATTCTATATACTTAATTGAAAATTAAGATATAAACAAAAGATCTAAATTTAAGAATTGAAGATCTTAAGACATCTCATAAACGAATGGACTATGGGGGAGCTTGAATCAAGTTATCTAACTGAGTTAGACCTAGGATTAGAATCAAATATAAACTAAATTAAGAAATAGATTAAATCTAATCAAAAGTTGAATTAGATTAGATCAAGATTTTTCTAAATCAATCTTAATAATTGTAGCTTGATCAAGTCTATATTTTGATTATACTAAATAGATCTGATTGTGGATCGATGGTCGAGCCTGAGTTCTTTGGCTAACCAAATCAAAACTAATCAATCAATTAGTGTCTAAGATAAGTTTGATAGTTCGATCGATCGTTTTTAATTGGAGACATACTTACCTGGCCTATATGGTGACTAAGGTAAACATTAGCTACCTCCCATCGATCTCACTTATCTGACCAACTTGATAAATTATATTTTGATTAGATCTCTAATTGATTGGAATTGATCAATGCCATTAAGATTAATCAGTGTGACTGATTTAGGTGTTCTTGAACTAGCTTGTTTCTAGTCCTCTTTGATGACCTTGTGAAGTCAGTGGGAGGACTATCGAAATACTGCTTAATCCCTTCTCTTCATTCCAAATCAATTAATTAAATTATCTAAATTATTAGATCTTTAAAATGAAAACATTATGGGGATAATAGATTCATAGTCTCCCATTAATATGGATAATAATGGGTCCAATAGTCTAGAAAATCATTGGAAGTACCACACGCCTGGTATTTATCTGGCTATTAGAATTATCATTCATAATATGATGGTTTAGTTCTGACTCTCTAGTAGATGGTCAGGTTGGTTGAGCCACACTCAGACCTAATCATTTGTCAGTTAGATGCACTGAATATGTTCATGTTAATGGTTGGACCTAACTAAAATTTTCAGTGGAGGCACCACATTCCTGCTGAAGAGGGGTCTGGGGTAAAATAATTACTAAAAATTATTTAAAAAAATAATTGATTAAGAACCTACCTATAGATGTATATGGATTGGTCGAGCCACACTCGGGCCTGCGTACAGTATGTATGGATTCTAGTACCCGCTAAGGAATCAGATTCTTCGAATTGGAGGTAGAGGCTATCAATTCGTATAAAATAGTAGGAGAACCTTTAGACTAAAGTCCAAGTCTTTAGGATTAAATAATTCATATACTAATATGATTTTGATTTTTTTTCAGAAATGGTTAACACTTTATCGCTCCACCCATTGTTAGACAGCGATAAGCTTACCAAACCCAACTTTAATAGATGGTATCGCAAGTTGAAAATTATTCTGAAGCACGAGAGGATCCTATATGTGATTACGGATCCTACACCTGAGGAGTCTGTGGCCAATACACATAATACGGTGAGAGACACTTACCAAAAGTGGCTCAATGACAGTACAACGGTGCATTGCATCATGAGAGCTGCTATGAACGACGAGCTTAGTCGTCAGTTCGAAGATGCACAGTCTAACGAGATGATTCAAAATTGAATAAATCTTTTGACACCCCTGAGGATGCTGAAAGATATAAAACCTCCTGTGTCATCTTCAATGCCCATACACAAGAGGGGGCATCTGTCACTGATCATGTATTGTACATGATCGAGCAGATTGAGTGGCTTAGCAAACTTGGCTTTCCATTGCATGAATAGTTAGATAAGGATGCTATCCTCAACTCACTTTCCAAGTCTTACCAACCCTTTCTTAGTCATTATAGAATGATTTAGCCTACAGTGAACTACCATGGTTTGTTAGGATTGTTGTAGATTTTGAGAAGGACAACCAGCTCTACAAGGAGCTGGTTAATGTGATAGATAGGTCTTCTGCAGGTCATCGTTCCTCTAAGAGTGGAAAGAAAGAAAGGTGCAGAAGAATCATACTGGGGCACCTAAGCCCAGTCAGAGTAAGAAGTTAAAAGTTGACAAGAGCCAGGAAGAATACTTCTTCTACAAAAAGTGTTGGAAAATATATCCTAAAGCTAATCGTCTATCTGTAAATGATTGCGCTCTTTGTAAATTATATATGAATTATAAATTAATAAAAATTATTTGATAATTTCATCATAAATCTTTGTATCTTCCTTATTAAACTCTTATATTATGATGAAGTCCTTAGAACTACTTTCAATTGATAAAAAAAGATTTAACGTATAGTTCTTAAACTTGTTCATGATCAAATGATACATTATTACTAGGATGATAACGTTTATCAAGTATAGATCGTTGTGTGCGATATAGATTGGTTGTCCTCATAACTAAAGAGTGTGAAGACATTGGTATGGCATATAGGTGAAATATAGAAATACATTTGTACTAAACATAACCAAACTATGGAGCACTTTGTTATCAAAAGTAGCTCACGAAGGATATGGATATAAGTGTCCCGTCGATTTGAGATCATCACGGTGACTTTCAAGTAATTCATTGTACTTTGATATCAGACTATCTGAATTTTAATTAATGATAGAAGATTTTTGGATGCAGTCAAGTACTTGTAAAGTCTGTGTGCGAGTCAAGATGGGATTGACTGCTCCTAATTTTAGGAGATAGTGCTGCATTGTGTTTCAATTTAGTAAAACCTTGGTCAGGATAATCCTTGTGAGAAATCATAGGATTTATAAGGTTGAGATACAAATTAGATGTACTGATTAAGAGTTAACAGTTTAACTCTGAAGTCATCTTGAGTATTGAGAGTCAAAGGGATGAATTATACGATAACCATATGCCAGTGATTCTTGAATGTTGCTTTGCGACTATTCGGCCTATCCAGACGTTGGGTATCCTTGCTAGATGGTCACTTTGATTAGTATAAAAATTTATTTTTGTGCTACCAACTTAGGTTCGAACCTATGGGGTTATATACAATAGAAGTTTCAATCTGATCTGATGGCTGATCAACGATTATGAATCATTCAAGGGTACAATTATCAATATGATTGATGATGAATCTTATGCAAAAGTTGCTATAAAATGATTATTAAATTATAGAAAGATTAATTAATAATTAAATTATTGATTAGTTTAATTTAATTGAGCAATAAGATTCAGATCAAATCTAATTTAATTGGATTCGATTAGGTTTAACCCGATTAGGTTATAAGATGACCTAATCGCTAAGGGAGATTGATTTCTGATTTAATCAGAACTTAGGCTTGATTAATTTTTTATTAGATTAGAATTTAATCAAATTTATTTGATATCTAATTAGATTAAGTTTAGTTGTCTAATTAGGTCTAACCTAATTTGATTTGGTTTAGGATCAAATTGGATTGAATCAAATTCAAATGAGTTTGAATTTTAAAACCCCTTGCACCACCTCATCCCACCCTTTCTCCTCTCCACGCAAATTCAGAATTCGCATGAGAAAAACTCCAGGCCTTCATGCTCATGTCGCCTCTCTTGGATAAGTATAAGATTGGTTGAGTTTAAATTTAAAAGAATTTTGAAATTGAACTAAAACTAACCTTCATCTTTATCCTAATCCATATCTTGTCGCCCACCATATCTCCCATCTCATTTTGTGCGACAAAATGAATGAGGATTACTGTGAAAATATTTCTGAGTGGGGTGTGAAACAGAGAGTGGGGGTGGGCCTTCTATGCATAAAATAGAGGAAAGTAGTTTCCTCTTGGGCATGAGTCTTCAGGCGTGGACTCCCTAGGGTTTTGAACTAGGGTTTTGAGAAGAGAGAAAAGTGAGAAGAGAGGGTCTCATCTTCATCTTCTTCCACCGCACCTTCCTCCTTAACATCCTTTTCTCCTCCAGAAGAGTCTATGAGATTTGAAGGAGTTCGTTCAGCCATCAAGTGGTCTTTACAAGGAGGTAGCACTCCAAGGAGATCGATCAGCAATAGGACTTCATGTGGACATTCTATAGAGGCCGAACATTCTGTGCGGTTGCTATGCATCAGGAAGAACCTTAAATCTATGAAAATAAGTTGTGGTGATTATCAATCCACACTCAGATATCGAGTTTTGAACTTAGATTAGTTGTAGATATGATCCATTATTGTATTAATATGATCTATGCTTGCTGATTTTTGATTTCAGATTTTATATATGCATTATATCATGTCATAGATCCTAATGTAAGTTAGTTTTTAGATCTGATCTTATACATGATAGATTAATAAGATTAATCTAAATATTTTTTATTATTATTATTTAAAAAAATTTGAAATACAGGCATGAAACCGTCTGCTATTTTTTTCAATGGTATCAAAGTCTAGGTTCATTTTGATATGAATATATATGCATATAGATCTGAAATTTAATATATTTCATATATAATATGTTAGATTAGATATCTTAGTAGCCTAGTACTTGGATTGAGTTAATCACCATAGCCATCCGGTCATAAGAGGAAGCAGGAATTATAGTCCCTCTCTTATCCAATCGACGGATTCTCTTATGACGTATAGAGGTGCCGCTGTGATCATATCTCATGAAGAAGAACAGTGAAAAAAAATTTAAAATTATTTTAATTATTGTAAATAAAATTTAAAATCATAAATAAATTTAGATTAGATCTAAAATAGATTTATGATTGATTTTATTACTGTTTATACAAATAATCTGATATAAAATTTTGCAATGTGTTGCTGACTCATTTGACAAGTCGACTCAATTGGTTCAAGTCAACTTGAGATCCTGATAAGCCGACTCATTTCTCAAATGAGCTGACTCATTTGTGTAGGCTGAGAAATAGTTTCTGATCATTACAGTTGAGCCAGCTCTATCTCAGAGTCGAGTTGACTCACTGTGATGAGTCGACTCGATCTAGGATGAGTCGACTCAAATTTTTAGATAGAATTATTTACATAAAATTTAATATAATAGTTTACATTTAAAAATATTTCAATTATTAATCAAAACCCATGTTGATTCTACACTTAATTGAGAATTATATGTTGAATGTTTTGATCTAGAATTGTGAATTTATGATCTAATGACATTACATAAAATATGGAGCTATGGGTTAGCTCGAATCAAGTTCTTTGATTGGGTTAGACCTGAGGTAGAAATCAAATAGATAATAGATTAAATTGAGTACTTGATCAAATCTAACCAAAATTAATTCGGATTAGGTCAAATCTTCTCTTGATCAAATCTCAATAGTTGTAGTTGATCAAGTCCATTATTTTATTTATCAAATAGACCTGATTGTAACTCAGTGGTCAAGCCCAAGTTGTTAAGCCAACCAAATCAAAATTAATTAACCAGTTAGTATCTAAGATAAGTCTGACAATTTTGACTGATGGTTTTAATTGGATGCATGCTTACCTGACCGAAAGGTGTCTAAGGCTAGCATTGGCTACCCACCCATCGATCTTATTTATCTGACCAACTTGATGGATTATATTTTGATTAGATCGCTTAGTGATTCGAGTTGATCCATATCATTAAGGTTAATCAGTATCACTAATTTAGGTATCTTTGAACCAGCTTAGTCTTTAGTCCTCTTCAAAGACTTGGTGAAGTCAATGGGAGGATAGTTGATTGCTGGTTAATCTCCTCTCTTCATTCTAAAATAATAATTAAAATTTAATTATTAGGTCTTTAAAATGAAATAGTTATAGAGATAACTAGATCATAGCATCCTATTAAGGTGGATGGTAATGGATCCAATAGTCTAGGTAAACATTAGAGCCACCTTTTGCCTAGTATTTATTTGGATATTAAAATTATCATTTATTATATAATGACTCTATTATACTATCTGATAAATGGTTGGATTGGCCAGAGCTTTTTTCAAGCCTGATCATTCATTAGTTAGATTTACTGAGTACGTTCATGTTAATGGTTGGACCTAACCAGGACTTTTAGTGGAGGTGCCTTCCACCTACTGAAGAGGTGCTTGGGGCAAATTATTACTAAAATTATTTGAAAAATAATTAATTAAGAACCTACCACAAATGCATATGGCTTGGCCGAGCTTTCTTCGGGCCTGTATGCAATCTGTGTGGATTCTAATACCTGCTAAGGGATTAAAGTAATTCTTCAAATTGGAAGTAGAGGCTACCAATTCGTATAAAATAGTGAAAAAACTTTTAGATTAAAGTCTAAATCTTTAAGATTAAATAATTCATATACTAATAGGTCTTATATTTTCATTTTCAGTTATGGCTAGTACCTTATCGCTCCACTCACTGTTGAAAAATGACAAACTCATGAGATCCAATTTCGATAGCTGGTATCAAAATTTAAATCATCCTGGAGCACAAGCAGATCTTGTATGTTCTTACAGATCCAACATCTGAGGAGCCCACTCTAAACACTCGTGGTGCAGTTAGAGATACTTATCAGAAGTGACTTCACGATCGAACCACAATGCATTGCATCATGCGGGCATCTATGAACGATGAGTTCAATTGCAAATTTGAGAATGCTCAGTTGGAGGAAATGCTTCAAGTATTGAATGAGTCCTTCGACACTCTTGACAATATTGAGAGGTACAAAACATCTTGTGCTATCTTCAATGTCGGGATGAGGGAGGGGGCGTCGGTCATCGATCATGTACTATACATGATCGAGTAGATAGAGTGCCTGAGTAAACTCGAATTTTCTTGCATGAGCAGCTAGAAAAGATGCGATCCTGAACTCTTTGTCCAAGTCCTACCTACCCTTTCTTAGTCATTACAGAATAACTAAGCCTGTAGTAAACTACCATAGTTTGCTAGGATTACTACAAACCTTTGAGAAGGATCACCAACTCCACAAGGAGTTGCTGAATGTGGTGGGTGGTTCCTCTTCTGGATGTCATCCCTTTAAGAAAGAAAAGAAAAAATAAGAAGAAGGTGCAGCATGCTTGGACGTCTAAGTTCAATTAGACCAAAAAGTTTAAAGTTGATCAAAGTCAGGCAGAATGCTTCTATTATAAGAAGTTGGATCATTAAAAGAGAAATTATCCTTAATACATTGCCTTCTTTGACCCGAATAGGCCGAATAAAAAAAAGAAGCAAGCGGCTGCTGGTCAAGATAATTATATGATGATATCTTGTAACTTCTCTATTTATGATACTATGATCTGAGTATTGTATATTGAAAGTTCTATTAATATTTACAATTCATTACAGGGACTTTAGGTTAGTAAGTGGTTTGAAGATGGTGAACGATTCCTCAACATTGGAGATGGAAGATCTATTTCAGTTCTAGCTTTAAGAATTATTGAGCTTGTATTCAAATTAAAGTTATCATTTTGAGTGATTATCATTTTTGTTCATCATAAATATAATTTCTATAGATCTTTTGGCCAAAATAGATATGAATTTTCAATAAAAAAATTATTGTGATATCATTGTGAATGGTCCTACTATAATGCATGGACAACTAAGAAGTGACATTTACCTATTATCACAGTCTGTTAGTGTAAAATATACGTCTAACAAATGTCCTAGATTAGATGATGTCTCTGATATCTATCTTTGATATTGTAGACTAGATCATATTAATAAGAATAAGATAAACAGATTGATCTAAGAGAGAATCTTCGAAGTCAATAATTATGAATCATTGCCGACCTGTGAATCTTGTCTCCTTGGAAAGATGACTAAATCATCTTTTACTGAAAAAAGTGAATGAACCAGTGAAGTTTTAAGTCTACTATATAGTGATGTATGTGGATCCATGAACACATGTGCCAGAGATAGATATTACTACTTCATTATATTCACTGATGATCTATCGAGATATGGATATATCTATCTTATGAAATATAAGTCTGTATCATTAGAAATGTTTAAATAATTTCATAGTGAAGTTAAAAAATAAACTAGACAGAGTATTAAAACTTTTAATCTGATCGAGAAAGTGAATACCTCACCAGTGAGTTTCTGATATATCTGAAGAGAATGCAATTTTCTTATAATGGATATCTCTTGGGACACCTCAACATAATGGAGTGTCTGAAAAGAGAAATCGAATACTGTTAGACATGGTTCGATCCATGATGGACTTTACTACTCTGTCGATCTCTTTTTAGGAATATGCTCTAGGGTCAGCTTGTTATATACTTAATAAGGTTTCGAGTAAGTCTGTGAATAAAATACTATATGAGATATGGACAGAGCGTAAGCCAGTACTATCACATCTTAGGATTTAGGAGTGTCCGACTTATATCAAATATTTAAAATAGATAAGCTTGAACCTAAATAAATATTATTATTAGGTATCCAAAGAACTAAAGGGTATTACTTCTATTTTGCTGAAGAATAAATGGTGTTCATCAGCCATAGGACTATCTTTTTGAAAAAAAAATTTCTTGAGAAAAAAATTAATGCCACTAAGATTGAACTTAATGAAGTTCAACAAGTAGAAGAACTGATATAGACAAGTGAAAATACAGAAGTAGATTTAATTAGATCAAACCCAAAGCTCGTTGTAGAGATTGTTTTGAGAAGATCTAATAAAGTACCGCATCAGTCGGATAAATACTATAATTTCTTGATTTTCGATGGTAATCTTATTGAACTTAATGAAAATAATAAGGATCCGATCACCTACATAGATGCCATACAGAGATATGACTCTAATAAGTGGCTTGAGGTTATGAAGTCTAAAATAGAGTCCATGAAGATCAATGATATATGGACACTAATTGATCCACCTAAATGGATAAATCCATAAGGTGTAATTGGATCTTCGAAAGGAAATGGGTGCAAATGGTAAGCTAGAGACCTATAAAGCCCATTTGCTTATCAAAAATATCGTCAACATTATGGTATTGACTATGACGAGATATTTTCTCTTATGGCAATACTCAAGTCTATTCAGATTATGCTTGCAATAGCCACACACCTTAATTACGAAATCTGACAAATGAATATCAAGATGGCTTTCCTAAATAGAGAGATGGATGAAGAGGTATATATACTACAACCTGAAGGATTCACATCCACAGATGAATCAAAGATGTGCAAGCTTTAGAGATCCATTTATGGATTAAAGTAAGCATCTCAGAGTTGAACTTATGTTTTGATAAGGCGATCAGAATGTATGGCTTCGTTAAGAATGGAGAAGAACCTTATATCTACAAATGGGCTAATGATTCTGTAGTCTTATTTTTATGTTGTATGCGGATGATATTCTCTTAATTAGGAATGACATCCTTATTACACGGTATAAAAGTTTGGCTGTCATCTCAGTTCTCCATGAAGAATTTGGAAGAAGCATCCTATATCCTAAGGATGAAGATCTATAGAGATAGATCTAAAAGGTTGCTTGGGTTATCTCAGTCTACGTATATTGATATCGTGCTGAAGTGGTTCAGCATGATGAATTTCAAGAAGTGCTATCTTCTCATAGGCCATGAAATTTTTCTCTTTAAGATGGATTGTCCAACAACTCCACAAGAGAGAGAGCGTATGAGTAAATTTATATGCCTCGATAATAGGATCTATTATATACGCCATGACATATATGAGACCGGATGTTGCCTACTTACTAGGGGTAGTGAGTAGGTATCAGTCTGATCCAGGTGAAAATCATTGGAAGGTTGTAAAAATTATCCTTAAGCATTTGAGAAATACTAAGAACCCATGGCTTATTTATGGAGACTCTGACTTAAAACATGTGGGATATACTGATTCTAATTTTTAGTCAGATCATAATGACAGTAAAAGTATGTCGGATTATATCTTTACCCTAAATGGTGGGGCGATATGCTGAAAAGTTTTAAGCAACACACATTAGTCGATTCTGTTTGTGAGGCAGAGAACATCGTGACATTTGATGCTGCCAAGGAAGCTGTTTGGTTATGAAAGTTCGTCGGCAAACTTAGAGTGGCACTGTCTGTTGATGGTCTTGTTCTGCTGTATTGCAACAACGCTGAGCCATAGCTTAAACAAAAAAATTGAAGTCTCATCAAAGAATCAAACACATTCTGCATCACTATCACCTTGTCCATAAGATCGTAGATTGAAGAGACATAGAGCTTCAGAGGATCGACAGAAAGGAGAACTTGACCAACCCATTTATTAAAGCCCTCGAAATCAAGGAGTTCAATGTGAAGGGAAAGCAAGCCTATTTCTAGTGGATAACCAAGATTGCATCAAAAAATTTCTATACGTTTAACTAAATAAAGATCAAATCTTTACCTGGATTGTAGCAAAATAGGGATCAAATCTCTGAAATCTGGATCAACCTTCACATAGGCTTAGAACTGCAGGCCCTCTACTTCGCGTGCATGCCAAGCTCCACAGGAAAGCAGGATGAAGCTTCAGATTGAAGCACCTTCACAAAGACATCAAGGGAGGGAAGAGAGGTGTTGATATGATGTCTCACACCAGCAAGGAGACACCCAAAGAGGGCCCACGCAAAGGAGGAGGAGGGATGGCAAGGAGGACACCAAGAGGGGACGCCCACAAGCTCTCTCACATCTCTCTCTCTCTTTCTCTCTTTCTCACAATTTGATTGCTATGCATCCATAGGTAGGGACCCTCCCTATTTATAAATGATTCTTCATGACCCATAAGATTAGGACTCCTAATTCAAATAAGTTTTGAATCAATCCACAACTTATTAAAGAAGGACTCCAACATGAGAAAGGATTGGCGCCTAACATGGTGCCTACTTTGCACCCACGCCCATGAAAGGAATATGCCCTACAAGCCAATCGAAATTTGTATTTTGATGGATTTTCTTTGTAATCTTCCAGACTTATGTATTGACTCTTTAAATAATAAAAGATATTTTTCATCATATGCTGCATCTTACTTTAGTAATGATTATAATGAACTCCATAAATCAAAAAATAAGTTAGGGTTATGATAAGATCATACCTATAAGACCTAAAATCTTAAGTCCTGATTTAAAATATTCTTAATCATAGGAGCATTGAGTCGGGGATCAATGTTCCGGATAGATTAGCACTTTCTATGTATGCTCGATGGAGAGGGTGGCAGATCTCATAAGCCACTTGTGTGAGACACTAATACAAAAAAGTGGGTGCTCATTAGAGAATGAGTTCACTGAATTGATCCGACTTAAGAAACATCTTATAGAATTTACTTACCTGTCAAGAAATATTTCTTATAGTGGGAGTTGTGCATGTAATCCTTTGACCTAAGACTACCATAGAACCTTGTATACATGAATCCATATTTTTTGATTCATACTCATTCATGACTTAGTCATGTACGGGGTGTTCTAGATATGGTAGAATATGTATAGAAGTTGTGAGTAGGTCAACATAGAATCGATTACTCCTGGTAAGAGGGGATCGCATCCTACTTGCTCTGATCGATTGATGATTCAGAAAGCCTTTGATCAAAGCAGAATAAAAATTAGAAAGAGTTTTTAATATTTTATTAATTAAATTATCATATAATATTGAGAAAAATATGATTATGATATTAGATTTGACATCATTCCATATCCAGAATCATATTCAGGGTGCAGGGAGATCGCAGGATCAAATTGCACGATAACTTTCGACTAAAGGGTATTTTGATATTTCTATCAAAATTTATATTTTTAAGTAGACATGATACATTGCTAGATGTCAATCTTATCTTATATATTTGATCAAATTAAAAGTTTAATTCAATCACCAATTAGAAAGAGTTTTAATTGCTGAAATCGGGTTAGCCCGATTGGATTTAGATCGGTTAGATTAAATTCTAATCAGATCAAATTAACTTAAACTCAGACCTATTGCTAGCGAGATATGGAACCCAATGGGTCACACACAAAGGATATTGATCA
>KE505220.1:458528-474639 GCA_000441515.1 Elaeis oleifera | reverse complement strand
AAACAATTTTTAAAAACTAAAATCACATTTTATTTTATTTTTTTAATTTAATCTCACAACTCAACAATGTGCTTGCGCATGATGCGTGGTGTTCATACACAGGTGCGTACCCCTTTTAACAATTTAATATCAGATATGTGGGCCATCGACCTATTATAATATTAAATTAACTTTTTTGTGGGGAAAGCCCATCATAGTGGCTTGCCACTAGGGCCCTCATGCATTGCCCACGCATTGCACTATTGCACGGGTCTGGCGCACACTTTTTTTGAAGCCCACGGTCATGCATGACCACAGGCTCAATGTGCTCGGAGGTGCTCACAGAATGAAAAAACAAATCTCTTTATGAAATGAAGTGAGGTGAACATTCAGTGATGTGGGGATGTGGAGAACATAATAGTCAACTCTACAGTCAACCACCATAACAACTATTATGGTGACATCTAGAATCGTTTGCCTATACGATTACATGAATGCACGTGATCATCTTCTTTCTCAATAACGTTTTTAAAAAAATAACAAATGAAATTTATGGAAAGACAAAACTCTTAAAATACAACATCAAAAATCATAAATAATATTGTGATTTGAAGCTTGTGAAAAGCTCTACAGACTCATATAAATTTATTGCCTGAAACACATTCTACAAAAAGAACTTTGACAAACAATTTTTGGGTCATTTAAATAGAATTCTATTTTTCTCTTTACACACTCAAAGTTGAAATACCAACATTTTCAGATTTATTTCATACTATATGCCATATGGTGTACATATGTGTGAAAAATCATGTCTCGAAATATCATATACATAAAGTTGCCATTGTTGAGTGATCAAATTCTCAAATGATGAAAATACATAAATAAACTTTTAAACATTCAAACTATGGTATAATCAGTAACTAGACCAGCAAAAAAATAATAATATAGGCTATGATACCATTTGAAGAACAAAGTTTAATATAAATTTATAATAGAAGTATGAATTTACAAGTTTCTTTTAAGAAAAATCTCAAGAATTGATGTTGGATTACTATCTGCTAGTCCAAAGTATAATCACAGAAGGAAAATACATCTTGATTCACAATTTAAATGTCTTTGTATGGATAAGTGTAGAGAGGGTGATTGAGTGTCTAGAGAGAGAGAAGTAAGTTATAGAACTACCATAAAAACCCTCTCATATATTCAGAAAGATGGTTTTCTCATGTTCAAAAAAAATGAATAGTAGTTTCTTCGTTTTGGTGGAAGACCAACTCCCTCATCTATTTAAATGCAAATGAATTGGATCGACCCATCATGGGCATCCAACTTGGATCCATAAACACCAACAATTGTATCATAGTTATTAATAATTATAAAGATATTATTAGATTCTTGACTCATATGAAGTTTTATTTATGTTTTTGCAAAAAAATAATTTTAAAGTTGTAAATAAATTTTCATCCTAAGAAACCTGCTCACGCGGTGTTAGTGATCTTAAATTTTATCTCATAGTGGATAGAGAACGAAATTTAGATATCCTCTTATACAGTAGGGAGCATATTTTAATTTAGAGACATCCTCTAAAATTGGAACGATATAGAGAAGATTAGCATGGGCCCAATGCAACGATGACATGCACAAATGAAGAAATGGTCCAAATTTTTTCTCTAAATCTTTCTCATTTAATCTGCTGGTTTCTAATACTTTATTTTTATTCTTTTTCCCCTTTCTCCAACCATAGATCTCTTCCCATACACAAATCACAGCTCTGTAATCCATCGCTTTCTGCTTTCTTTGTTTTGCAAAATCCTTGGTGATTTCAAGGAGTTTCCTTGATACTTATTTTGGTAAGTTTTGATATCAATTTCTGATCCTTTTCAATAGCTTGTGTTAGATTGTCTTTTCTCTGTTCAAGTCATTTTCATGGCAACTGTGATGAATCAGATTGATTGATGTTTAAAGTGGTTGTGATGTGTTATTATTTATTTATATTGATAATATTTGTTCTTAAATTTGATGTAATTGTAGTTGTTCTTCTTGTTCGCATTGAATGATGTTCATTTGATTGGTTGAAGATGAGCTGAAGTTAGATCAACACAATGTAACGAATTGACTGGTATGAGTTCTTTTTGATATGATGCCTTGAGAATAAGCTAGGCCTCCTTTTATGTTTCATCTGTAGTTGGTAAATAACATTTCTTGATCAGGAGTTGTTATGTTCTTAAATTGTCATATTTCACATGATCGGCACAGGATTCCACTGATGCTGTAAAGTGATAGATTGGAGTCAAAGCCTGGAGGGGAAGATAGGCATGCTTAGAGGTTTCAGATGAGTGGCACGAGATTGGATTAGTTGGGTGTTAAATTGAGAGGTGAGCAAGGCGCATATTGGATGGAAGAGGTGAGTCATGGAGTTGGAGATGCTCATTTATTTATCTGGATTCAGTGTCTTTGTGAGGTGATGTGGAATAAGTTGAAGGACAGAGCTTAGATGGCCTGATACATAAAATGGATGAGTATATAAAAGTAATTGAAAGAAACTTGAGTTGGTTTCGGTTGTTATGATGTCATAGTGCAAGAATAATAGAATATGGTAAATCATCTAACCACTACAGTGCCCTTGCTTTCCCCCCCTGAAGTTTGAATATGGTGGCAGAAACTGATGTATAAAATATTTAGTTTTATTCTTTACATTTGAGGGATTAACTATGGTTTCTTTTATAGAGGTGATTGTGAGGAAGCCCAAACACATGAAATAACCTTCGAAAATTATCTATTGCAATTCTCTAAATCCATTGATTTGATCTGAAGGATCTTTTAAAGAAGGAAGCAGAAACCGAGGATTAAAAAAATTCCACAGATTAACTTATGATTAGAACACCTGGGCCTTGATCTTCTTTGGAACCTTGTCATAAATACTTAGGCCTGCACATGTTCTTATTCTCATATGACAAAACTTTTTTGGTCTTATACCATCTTAAAGGTAGTCATCTGGTTTCAGCTTACAGAAGCCTCTGACCATTTTGGTCAAACAGGTTCCAATCCATCAGTTGCTATTTGGGAGAAGCTTTAGAATGTGGGATGACTCATGAGTTACTTTGTAGCTTCCTTTTACTTATGTCTGGGATAGGTTTGTTTGCAGCTTCTTAACAGTACTTCTGTTTTTTTGTTTAGTGTGGTTTATATATTTTCATAAGGTATCAACTATAAGAACTGCAAAGCATTCATTTGCTGACTTGATTCATGTACGCTTAATACACTCCATGTATAACTTAATTATTTCATTGAGGACTTGGGAATTTCCATGGTTAATTTAAATGTTCACTGAAGCATTGGGATTTCCAATGGTAGGTGGTTGTGGTATTTATAGGCTGGTTATGTCCCCCATTGTTCATTTCTAGCAATCTCTGAAGATTCCTAATATGAGCCCACTTGGGAATTAACATGTTAAGGCTCCTCTAATACTTCTTGTATTGTATGCTGTTCATGCATGTATTAACAGAGTCCAATAAAAGAGATTGAGGAAATTTAGAATCATGGAAATGCGATGTTGCTGCAAGGCTCAAAATCTGGAGTAGGACGGATCGAATGAGGTTGGGCTGGAGCGATCGTTGCGATCCGGTGGGAGTTCCTCCAATCTGCAAAATCAGTCAGAACCGGATGAGGATCCTCCAGTTCTTGACCCTCTGATGCTTAAGTCTGTTCGAGCCTTAAGAACAAAGGTAGAAAAGAGTGGAGAGCAAGAGAGATCAAGCGGAATTGGAGGACTAGGTAGGAACCATGATTCTGGTCGAGTTTTCTATCGGTAGAGTCTCCCCTAGTTTCAGAGAGTAGGACTTGCCGATAGAGGATCAGGATCCTCTATTTATAGAGGAATTGAAGAGACCGTTTTAGAGTTTGTTAGGCTGTTAGAGGAGTTTGTTAGGCAGTTAGAGAGCCACCTGTAAGTGAGCTGGCGTACAGCTGGATATATGCGCTAGAAGTGGGGTCGTGCTTGACTGATTTTGCCAACTGTACACAAGATCATGGACAGCTGGGACTTAGTTGTGGCGGATGATGGCAGAAAACATAGCAGTTCACCTCGATGAACAACTAGAGTGAAGTAAAGGAGACTAACAATTCCACCTCGATAAATGATCGAGGTGAAAGAAGACCAGAATAAGAGAGACTACTGTCAGCTGAGATACTAATTGTCTCGATCATGCATGGCACCATGATTCAGGTCGGCAAATAGCCAACCTCAACATTCAATCATGAAATGAAGGCACTATCGGTGCTTCGAGATTGGTAATTCTCTAATCTCATATGATGACACCACGTGGTTGGAGATCGGTTTAGTGCACCAACACTTTGTCCCCCACTTCCTATGTCTAAAATGATAATTTTCGATTGAACTAAGAAGTAGAAGTATCTTCAGATTTACTCTGTAGATTGCATTTTCACTAGTTTGGAAGATGTTTGACATTCAGACTGGATCTTACCAGTTAGGAGATCTTATCTCCGTATTTGCCCTTTTGGCCCGATTTTCACCTACCAGAAGATCTTATCACCATAGTTACCTTTTGATCTAATTTTATCGGTCAAAAGATCCTAATCTCACTTACTTTTTGATCTGATTTTCACCGATCAGGAGATCTTATCTCTGTATTTGCCTTTTGATCCGATTTTTTACCGATCAAAGATCTTATCTTCGTATTTGCCTTATGGTTCAATTTTTTATCAACCAGGAGATCTTATCTCGTCACTTGCTTTTTGGTTCGATTTTCACTAGCCAGGAGATCTTATCTCCATACTTGCCCTTTGGCTCGATTTTCACTAACTAGGAGATCTTATCTCCGCATTTGCTTTTTGGTCCAATTTTTTACCAACAAAGAGATCTTATCTTCACACTTATTTTTTGGCTTGATTTTCATCGATCAGGAGATTTTATCTCCATATTTACTTTTTGATCTAATTTTTATCTATCAGGAGATCTTATCTCACTTGCCTTTTGGCTCGATTTTTACCAACCAGGAGATCTTATCTTCACATTTACCTTTCGGTTCAATTTTTTACCAACTAAGAGATCTTAATCTCCTCACTTGCTTTTTGAACTGATTCTCACCAGTCAGGAGATCTTATCTCCATATTTATCTTTTGATCTAATTGTTTATCGATTAGGAGATCTTATCTCCTCATTTGCTTTTTGATTCAGTTTTCACCGATCAGGAGATTTTATCTCCATACTTGCATTTTGGCTCGATTTTTATCGATCAGGAGATCTTATCTTCGCATTTGTCTTTTGATCCGATTTTTTACCGATTAGGAGATCTTATCTCCGTATTTGCTTTTTGGTCCCATTTTTTAGCAACCAGGAGATCTTATCTCCTCACTTGCTTTTGGTCTGATTTTCATCGATCAGGAGATCTTATCTCCATACTTATTTTTGACTCGATTTTCATCAGCTAGAAGATTTTATCTTTGTATTTGCCTTTTGGCTCGATTTTTATCAATCAGAAGATCTTATCTCCATATTTTATCTTAGAGTTTTCCAGACTAGTATTGTCGTCACCTGAAATAAATACACTCAGCCTCGAGAATATCAAAATTAATTATTTGATCGAAAAATGAAGTGATTTGACCTTTAGAAAAATGATTTATCATATTTTTCACCATGATTACTTGAAAAGGTATTTTTGAAAATATCCAATTGGGCCTGCCAAATGTCAATGTCAGAATGGCCCAACGGCTCGGCCATGGATCAGATTGTCGTGGCAGCACCCGAAAGGGTACGGCTAACCGCCACCTTATAAGGCTGCTAGATTGGCGCCATGTGTCATAAATCGACCATGAGGCCAGTTAATCTGGGCCGTTAGTTTGCTTATAAAAGGTCTTTGCCCCCTAGTCACTGTTCATTTCTGTTGTTTTCTTATGGAGACTCTGTCGGATTTTCTTTGTCTCGAAATTTTTCTATCTTCAATATCTATCAAAGAGATGCCATTGAAGAGAGCTGGATGGAATCAGAGAAGAAGGGCCTATTTGCTCATCTCCGGGAGGGGTTTCATTTACCAGCTTTAGGTATCGACATTCTCTTCTTGATTTCATTTGAGTCACCGAGTAGCTTTCTTTTGCTTCTTTCTTCTCTTTGCATTTCTTCCCATCTCATCTCTTTCATCTGCCTTTAGAAAATCTTCTAAGGAGAATATGCTTACCAGAGGGAGAAAGAGGAAGAGGATTGTAGATGACCCCAGATTAGGTCGACCAACCCTATTGGCTATTGAGGTAGAGAGTTCACCCCAAGAGAACCTTGATATTGGTCTCATAGGTAAAGTAAGTCCGAACCATAGTGCAGAATCTCCTATGCATAGTCTCACAGACTACCTCGATCCTGAAATGGAGGGATTAATTTTGACCGAGGAGAATCTCATAAATCTTCAAGAGAAATATGATGTACCCGACGAGCATGAGATGTTGGCACCAGATTTGGAAGATCGAGTTTCTAAGCCCCTTAAGGGTTGCATTGCCTTCTATGATGAAGTCCTTCAATCCGGTCTGCGATTTTCATTGCATCATTTTTTCAATAATATTTTCGATTCTATAGGGTTCATCCTACCCAGATAACTCTGAATGTAATCAGGATGATCATAGTGTTTATAATTATGTGTAAATTTCTCCATATAAACTTAGAATCTCCTTGTTTAGGTCTCTGGTCCTTTTGAAAAAGCATCCGAGTGAGAGGGGTTGGTGGTACTTCTCACTTCGAAAAAATTATAAATTTAAACCTAGTCTTCCTTCTTCAATTCACAATTGGAAAGGCTATTTTTCTTTGTCCGGACTCCTATTCCATGGGTTTTAGGACTTTCTGGGGGTGTCTGGACACCAAACACAATTCAATGATGAAATTCTCTCCGAGGATGAGGTGGCTCATTCAGCCCTGATTACCATCAGAGTGCCCAAGTTATCTTTCAAGATTACTGATCAGGCATTGTATGATGCTGGCATCAGCCTGTACTTTCTTTGGGTAAGACTGAAGTATTTCTCCTATCTTCTCTTTCATCTTTGTATCATATATCTTTCTTAACTGCACACCTTTTTTGATGCAGAAATGAGATTTAATCCGGATAGATCGGAGGAAAGGAAAAGAAAGGACCAACCCAAGCTATCTATCACTGATACTGCAGTAAAAGAGCTAAAGGTACAGATCCTCTTCCTGCCCAGGTGCCATCCTGGACTTCTTCTGCCACCCTTTCTCCAACTAATTCGAGGAGAAACGATACTTTTTGAGGTCTCCAAAGTACTCCCCAGGGGGTATCAATCGAGCCTCCACCTTATCAATCAACTAAGGTGAGAAAGAAGAACAATAGTCGGCTTGTGCCTCCTCCCAAAGACTAAGGACGCAAGCCAACCACTGCCCCATCCACTTCGGCTGAGGGAGACGCTGTGGAGTGGATGTCTCTTTTAGAGTGAGCCCAGTTGGGTCGCAACCTTCTTGAATCCAATTGTTGACCGGGACGCTTGCCGAAAGAACAAATCGGAGGAGACTACCAATCACACTTTCGAGCATCTCATGCATGTGAGTCTCCTCACCATTTCTTCTCTTCTATTTTTCTCCCTTTCTTTCTTTCTTTTTTTTTGGTCAGTGAATGACCGAGCTGAATCTTTACCTCAAGGTTGTTGTCAATCTCAAGGTCATGTATGAAAACGTGACCTATTTGCTGATAAACAAGGAGGCCATGGATGCCAACCTGCTGATTCTCCAAGAGGAGGAGTCCGAACTCGTGGCAGGGCTCAAAATCAACCTGACAAGAAGTTGAAGTCACTGAATGAGAAGAATCAAAATCTTTTAAACCTTCAACGAAAATATAATGAACAAGAGAAGAAGGTTTTTGAGCTGTGCCCAAGCTGAAAGAACAAAGAACTGGAGTTGAGGCTTAAACAGGTGGAGAAGGCCAATAAGGCCATGGAAAAGCTATTGAAGTGCTTAAAAAGCAGCTCAAACAGGAGCAAGGTAAGGTGGCAAGGGCAGTTGAATTATATAAGACTTCCGAAGAATTCGAAGAGGAGGTCTCCGAAAGTTTTGAGGGTCTTCGAAAGTTCTGAGGGGGCATACGACTACGCTTTCAATCAATACCGAAATCTGATTAGGATGTTGTGCCCCAAGATAGATCTTTCCAAGGTGACCCAAAGATTGCTATTGAGATGGGCATAAAGGGGGAGTTCGAGCTGCCTGTTGAAGTGACTAAGGAGCCTACTGAGGAGTCAATCCAGATGTTGATCAGAGCAAATGTAACCGAGGCCATCGTTGCAGAGCCCATAACTGTCGTGCCTTCAGCCACAACTGAGACTCTAAAGGCCACTAAGGGGCCAAAGCCCACTGTTGCCACCGTTGAGGTCACTAAAAAGTCAGAGTAGATTAAAAAGGAACCAACACAGAAGAATTCCAGTGCTCTAGTAGACATCTTGTAAAAATATTCTTTTCAAAATGCATAGACTCGATAGGGTCTTTTTAATCTGTAACGACCCACTAAGGGTCTTCCTTTTTCCAAATGCAGTGACCCAGTAGGGGTCTTTTCTTTTGTATTTACTTGTCATATCAATGAAGGAGACATTATCTCATGTGCCATGATACGACGTGCATGTTTCTATTATTTGGCAGATTTGATAATTTGCTAAAATAAAGTAATGGCATATATCTAATAGTTCAACAGAACCTAAAGTTTTGATGATTTAAATCTTACCAGTTATCAACTGATTAAAGGTCAAGATTTAGACGTACCTTTGCTTGTATGGCCTTGACTAGACTAGGCTTAAGATTCGACCCGGAGATCGACATTCTCAATAGAATCCAAAGATAATCTCACTCCAGCGATCAATATAGTATCATATCGGTTTGAGACTGGTGTAAGATCACTTTGGTATTGTGGCCGGTATAAGACTCATTGGTTGATTGGGGATCATGCCCTCTGGGGCTCCTCTGAGGCCATACTGGATTGAAACTGAATTAATACTTGCGCCATTCGGGGTCGTACCAGACTAAATCAATATTTATGTCCTTCGGGGCCGTACCAGACTAAAATCTGAATCAATACTTATGTCCTTCGAGGCCATATCGGACTAAAATCTGAATCAATACTTGCACCCTTCGGGGCTGCACTGGACTGAAATCCGAATCAATACTTGCGCCCTTTGGAGCTGTATAGAACTGAAATTTGGATTAATATTCGTGCCCTTTGGGGCTTTACGAGACTGAAATCTGGATTAATACTTGCACCCTTCAGGGCTGTACCAGATTGAAATCCGAATCAATACTTGCACCCTTTGTGGTTGTATCAGACTAAAATTCGGATTGATATTCGTGCTCTTCAGGGTTTTATCGGACTGAAATCTAGATTAATATTTGTACCCTTTGGGGCTTTACCAATAGGGAGATTAGATTTAACTTGGCCAATTCAGAGATTGAGTTTAAGAGATTTTATCTCCATTCATGCCTTTCGAGGCTATATCGGACTGAAATTTGGATTAATATTTATGCCTTTCAGGGCTTTTTTGGACTAGAATCTGGATTAATATTTATGCCTTTTGGGGCTTTACCAATTCGGAGATTGGATTTAGGAGATTTTATCTCCATTCGTGCCTCTCAGGGCTATACCAGACTGAAATCTGGATTAATATTTGTGCCTTTTAAGGCTTTACCAGACTAGAATACAGATTAATATTTGTATCCTTTGGGGCTTTACCAATTTGGAGATTGGGTTGAGGAGATTTTACCTCCATTCATGCCTCTCGGGGCTATATCGGATTGAAGATCGAATTTCGATAAACGAAAAATATGATGTATAAGAAAGAGCTTATTAGAGTATTTTCATTGATAATATTTTTGAGATTTTTAGAATTTTAAGTACGGAGAATAATAGATCGGTCTAGATTTTCAGTTCTATAAGCTCCTAGGTGAATTACATCGGCGATTCGATAAGGTCCTTCCCAATTGGGAGCTAATTTGCCTTGTTCAGTAGATTTTGAAATCTCTGTTTGTCTCAAAACGAGATCATCCTTCTAAAATGACTTCGATTTAACTCGAACATTATAATACTTAGCAATTCTTTGCTTATAGGCCATCATTCTGATATGAGCTTGTTTTCTCATTTCATCAAGATGATCTAGGTCAGTTCTCAACCGATCAAAATTGGTTGCTTCATAAAAATTTCTAACTCTATCAAATGATAGGCCAATCTCAACTAGAATCACAGCTTCGATCCCGTAGGTAAGCCTGAAAGAAGTTTCTCCTGTTGGAATCCGATACGTGGTTCGATATGTCCATGGTACACTGTGTAGCTCTTCAATCTGCAACCCTTTTGCTTCAGTGAGTCTTATCTTCAAACCTTATAGAATAGTTCTATTGGTGACTTCAGCTTCATCATTTGACTACAGATATTCTACAAAAATGAGTCGGTGATCAATATGAAGTTTGGAGTAGAATTTTTTGAACTTGAGATTGTCAAATTGCTGACAATTATTAGTGATGATTATCCGAGATAAACCAAACCGATATATTATAGATTTTCAAACAAAATTATGCATCTTTTTTTCTGTGATTTAGGCTAAAGGTTCTACCTCTATCCATTTTGTGAAATAGTCAATGGCTACCACAAAAATTTTTTTGGCTTGCCGCTACTGGAAGGCCCTAATATATCCATCTCCCAAATTACAAAGGGTCAAGCGGTAGTAATAAAATAAGCTCAGCAGCAAGTCGATGTTGGATGTTAGTGTATCTCTGGCATTGGTCGCATTTATTGACAAGATTAGCTGCATCCTTTTGAATAGTTGGCCAATAGTAATCATGTCGGATTACTTATAAGCAAGTGACCTGTCTCCCAGATGATTTTCACATATTCCTTCATGTACTTCTTGGAGTGCATAGTCAGCTTCAGACGGTGTCAGGCACCAAAGTAAAGAAAGAGAATAAGACTTTTTATATAGATGGCCTTCTTGAAAAATATACCATGGAGCTTGTCTTTTAATACTTCTGGCCTTGATTGGATCATTGGGCAGAACTCTTTTAGATATATAATCTACGAGGGGATCAATCTAACTCGGCTCATGACCGACCTGAAATATAGAGAGCATCTCAATACTAGGCCTATCCAACTATTCAATCAGTACCTTCTGATTTAGTTCGAAAAAGTCTGAAGTGGCGAGGTGCGATAGAGCGTCAGTCCGGATATTTTCTGACCTCAAAATTTGAAGAACTTCAAGTTCTTCGAAATTTTTGGATAGTTCCCTGATATTCTGCAGGTAACGAGCCATAGTAGAGTCCTTAGCTTCAAATTGCTCGTGGACTTGGTCGACGATAAGTTGTGAGTCTGTAAAACCTTTAATTTCTGACTTCAAGCTCTTTTACCATCTTGAGATCCACTGTTAGGCTTCATATTCAGCATTATTATTGAAAGTGTTAAAATTGAATCTTAGGGCCTGCTCAGTTACGAACTCTTAAGGACTGGCTAGAATCAAACTGGCACCACTTCCTTGAGAATTTGAGACTCCATCCACAAGTAAGATCCAGAACGAATCATCACTTTCAGGACTTGCTGGGATTGATCCATCATCAGGGACAGTGCACTCTGTAACAAATCAGCTAGTACCTGACCTTTAACTACAGTTCGGATCGGTAGTGGATATCAAATTCACTAAGTTCAATAGCCCATTTGGCGATCCGACCTAAAGTGTCAACTCTTTGTAATATCGATCTAAGCAGCTAGTTTGTCAATACTACAATAGTATGAGTTTGAAAGTAAGGCCTGAGTCTCCGAGCTGCTATGATCAAAGCATATATCATCTTTTCGGCTTTTTTACACCGGATCTCTGCATCACACAGTAATTTGCTGGTGTAGTAGATAGATCTTTGAATGCCCATTCTTTCCGGATAAGAATCGAGCTAACTGCACAGCGTGAGATGGAAATAGACATGTATAGTTCTTCACCTTCAATCAGCTTAAAGGAAGAGGCGGAGAGCCAAGATATTTCTTAAGATCTTCAAAAATAGTTTGGCATTCTTCTGTCCAATTAAAATTCTTGATGTTTCTTAATATTTTGAAGAATGGAAGGCATTTTTCAGTTGATCTAGAATAAATCGACTAAGGGCTGCTATCCGTCCAGTGAGCTGTTGGATTTTTTTGATGGAGGTCGGATACTTCATTTTCAGTAGTACTTGAATCTTTTCAGGATTTACTTCTATTCCTCTCTGATTAATAAAAAATCAAAAATTTACCTAAGCCAACCCAAAGGCACATTTATTAGGATTGAGCTTTATCCCGTGCTTTCTAAGTTTTCCAAATACTTTCTTTAGATCGATAATATGCCAGTCCTCTTCGATGCTCTTTACTATCTTGTCATCAACATAGACCTCCATATTTTGGTTAATTTATTGCTTGAAAATTTTGTTGATGAGGTGTTGGAATGTGGCATCTACATTTTTAAGATCAAAAAGCATCATTTTAGAACAATACAAACCTCTTTCAGTGATAAAGACAGTATTTTCTTCATCTTCTGAAGCCATTTTGATTTGATTATAGTCTAAGAAAGTATCCATAAAGCTGAGGAGCTTGTGATCCGAGGTGGCATCTAATAGCTGAACAATCCTCGACAGAAAAAAATCATCCTTTGGATATGCTTTATTAAGATCTTTATAGTCGATGCATATCCTCTATTTGCTATTGGCCTTCTTGACCATAACAATATTGGCTATCTATTTCGGATAATGAGCTTTTCTGATGAATCTCACTTTTAAAAGCCTGTCAACTTTCTCATCGATGGCTTTTTGCCTTTTTGGGGTGAAACTTTTTTCTTCTGTGGAACCGACTTGAAATTTGGATCCATATTTAATTTATAAATAATCACATCGGTAGGGATGTCAGGTATATCAGAAGCCAACCAAACAAAGATGTCAGCATTTGCTCGTAGAAACATGATCATTCTATCCCTTAAACCAGACTTGAGGTTTACACCAATCTGAACCATTTTTCTTGGATCATCTTCCAAAAGAATGGCTTCAAGCTTTTTTGTCGGTTCACCTCAGACTTTTCCAAGCTCATCCAATACATTTGGTATGTCAACTGGCATAGTTTCTACATGTTGTTTTATTTTAGCAGAAATCATAAAATACTGTCGAGCCACCGTCTGATCGCCATGCATTTCATCAATTTTTGGTTGGAAAATACACCAGTAGATGGTAAGTAGAGATAATGGTTTTAAGAGCATTGAGATCAGGTTGGCCGAGAATAGCATTATAGACAAATGGGACTCTGACCATCAGAAAAGTGAGCTACATCGTTGACTGCTTCGGCTCTTGTCCTATTGTGATTGACAGAGTAATTTCTCCCTCGACCACCATTGGATTTATGAGAACCTGACAAGAGGAGTACCGACCCGCCTAAGCTGCTCGGCCAGATCCATTTTTGAAAAAGCATCATAGAACAATACATCAGCAGAGCTTTCATTATTAACAAGAACTCTTTTACATTATACTTCGCTATCATCATAGAGACGACAACAGCATCGTTATGAGGGTTTGGATCCCCTTTACATCATTCTCAAAAAATAAATAACATCTTCAGTTCTCTACCTCTTGGGAGATGGGTCATTAGTGCCAGGTAGGATGCCAGATATCATGTTGATAACACCAGCAGTCGGTCGGTTGTGGTCCTCAAAAATTCCTTCTGTCGAAGGCCTGTACTTCATAGTTTTGGCCAGCCTGACATATTTATTGAGGTAGCCTCGATGCACCAAGGCCTCTATTTCATCTCGCAACTCCCTGCATTCCTCAGTATTATGGCCATAATCTTGATGGAAGCGACGGTATTTCCACTTGTCTCTCTTCTCTGGAGGAGCCTTTAAAGGAGCAGGCCTTCGGAGATACCCTTCTCCTTCAATATTCATCAGAATCTAAGCTCGAAGGCGGATAGAGGGGCATAAGAGTCAAAATGCTGAGGTGGACTTCTTGACCTCAATTTTTTCAAGATCGATTAAAGCTTTCAGCCTATTGTACTTCATTATTTTCTCTCAATCATTTCTTTTCATTTTTGTCCTTCCTTGCCTACCTTAAGATAGCTTCCTCCTCCTTGGCCTGAGTGTACTTACACACCCGGTCGAGTATCTCGTCATAGGTGTCTGGGAAGTTCTTATTCAGATAAAAGATCGGACAGTTGCTCCAGAGTCTCCTTTTTAAAGCAGACATGAGAATTGATTCATTGCAATTTTTTACTTCTAGGGTGGCTGTGTTGAAATGAGCCACATATTTTGGAGGTCTTCTCCATCCTGTTATTGAAGAGAAAAGACTATACCTCAAATGAGGTCGGTTAGCACCAAAGTAAGTGACGAACAGCTTCTCGAGCTGCTCAAAAGAAGAAAAGGATCCTTATGAGAGTCCAGAAAACCAAACCCTTGCTGTCTTCTTGAGGGTTGCAGGAAAGGCAATGCATAATAGGGCATTGGAAGCCTCTTGTAAAGCCATGAGGGCTCTATAACCCTCGATATGATCCAATGGATCAGTAGAGCCATCAAAAGACTTGATGGTGGGTATCTTGAACCGATTTAAGATCGGTTCACTCAAAATCTCATGAGAGAAAGGAGATTAGAGATTGAAACTATTTTATTCTGAGATCGACCTTCTATCTGGATCTCCATTAGATGCCTTTCAAGATCCAGGATCTTGTGCTTCAGATCATCCCCTCTTGAAACTTTCAGAGTACTGGGAGTAAATTCACTATCAGCCTCATCAATGTGGTGTTCATCTTAATGGGCTGGTTAAGGACTGTGTTGAGATAAAGCATTCAGAGGAGGAGCTTCCTTTAATTGTTGCTTCTTCTTTTGAAGCTGTTGAATGGCTGCTGTCAGGGCTTGAACTTGCTAAACAGGAGGCTGAACTGTTGAGGATCAACAGCAATTGGTTGCTGTGGTGGCACCTCAGGTATTTCTCTTTCTGGAGTGGAGGGAGAGGGATGCTGAGCTCATGTCTTGACCATCTTTTTCACAAAAAAATTAGGAGCCCTCCTTCTAGCGTCAATCTGTTACTGAAAGGCTCAAAATCCAGAATAGGACAAATCGAATTAGGCTAGACTGGAGCGATCGTTGCTATCCAATGGGAGTTCCTCCAATCTGCAAAACCAATCAAGATATCGGATGGAGATCCTCCGATTTTTGATCCTTCAATGTTTAAGTCAGTTCGAGCTTTGAGAACAGGGATGAAAAAGAGTGGGAGAGTAAGAGAGATCAAGTGAAACTGGAGGAGGACTGGGTAGGAACCAAGATTCTAGCCGAGTTTTCTACCGACAGAGTCTCCCCTAGTTTCTGAGAGTAAGACTTACCGATAGAGGATCCCTGGCCCTCTATTTATAGAGGAGTTGAAGAGGCCATTCCAGAGTTTGTTTGGCCATTACAAGAGTTTGTTAGGTGGTTAGAGAGCCACCTATAAGTGAGCTGGTGTATAATTGGATATATGAGCTGAAAGTGGGGTCATGCCTGACCAATTTTGCCAAATGTACACGAGATCGTGGCTGGCTGGGACTTAGTTGTGGCGAATGATGGAGGAAAACATAGCGGTTCACCTTGATGAACAACTAGAGTGAAGTAAAGGAGACTGACAATTCCACCTCGGTAAATGACTGAGGTGAAAGAAGACCAGAATAAAAGAGCCTACTGACAGTTGAGATACCAATTGTCTCGATCATGAATGATACCATGATTCAGGTCAGTAAATAATCGATCTCAACATTCAATCATGAAACGAAGGCACTATCGATGCTCTAAGATTGGTGCACCAACATGCGATATTTTAAAAGAAATGGAATTTGGGTGTTTCGCTTTGTTACTGCTCTCTGTCCCTTTCTAATATAAATGTTTGATGCCTGGTTTCTCATCATGTGCCCTGCTTTCAAGAGGTCTTTCGGGCTAGGATTATGTTTAATTCAAGGAAGGATTTAATTGTTTTAGGTTGGAGGAGAAGGCTTTAAGGACTTTATAGCATATAGTGATCATTGAGGTACCATTAGAAGTTAGAAGCCTTCTGAGGTCTAGTGGTTGCTTAATTAAGTAATGCCTGAAGGAAAACCGCCTTTTTTCTGTGTAGGATCTTCCAGATTCATCAAATCTGGGACGGAAT
>KE505220.1:418791-455005 GCA_000441515.1 Elaeis oleifera | reverse complement strand
AGGAATGTGTCAGCCGATCTGGCATCTAGGGCACACATCTAACAATGCCATCATCTTTAGATTATAGGGTAATTGAGTATAATATATGCAGGATTTCATGGCTTGTTGTTTCATATGGTCTGCTATGTGTATGTTACTTGGTTCCTAGTTTGTGTGGTTATTTTTTATGTGCAGTTCTAGCATAATTGCTGGTATGTTTTCGACTATTTTTGGATTTTTTATTATCAAATAAAAAAAAATTGTTCATCTTTATGTTTCAGACATGGCATCATCCTAAATTTTATCTTAAACTTTTGTTGAGATTGTATCTCATTTCATCCCTATCTTGGAAGCATTCTTCTAAAATCCAAAAGTGATGTGCATCAAACAAGGTGATTATAGCAACATTAGGAAGCATTAAGTTTAATCACCATGTCATTCTGCCTATGTAATGGATGGCTTAGTGACTTGGGACAATCACTATTTAAATGGGATCTAGGCCAACATGATCACAAATTTGATCCTCAAAATCCAACAGTAGCTAGAATCTTCTTTAGTTCAATATATTTTCATTTACTGAATGGTGATAGCATTTTACACATATTCCCAGAAAGTATACCTATTCGATTTTTTTTTCTTTTGCTGCAAGTGCATGCAGGTAACTGCAATGCTATGCAGAATTTGTTGTCATGAACCATGGCAACACACATACTAATAACTAGTAATCTATTCTAAATGTGATGGAACCAAGGTTGGTAGCGCCATTGCACAGCACCCCAAACTGGGTAATACTTAGTGCTCGAAGTGGGCCGGGTTGTGCTGGGCCATGCCCCTACTCGAACGTAGCCCAAAATCTTTTTGGGGCTTCGAGCCGGGCTTATGCTCAAAAATTTTTGGATAATTTAGGCCTTGAGCCCTACCCAGCCCAAGCTCTAGCTCGACCAAGGCCAGGGCCTGACTCGAACCTATTTGGGCCATCCCGAATTACCCATCTGGGCCAAAATAAGTCTGGTTCGAACTTGATTAAAGTTTAATATTTTATATTGTTTACAAGTAAATGGGTTAGACAGAAACTGAGCTCTCTCCTATCAAATAAGTAAATGATATATGCTGTATCATTCATAGCAAAACCCATTCTAATTTGTCCTTTACTTCCTTATCATTCTCTCCAAATGATAGCATACATAATAAATGGATTTGGGCTCAAATTCAAGCTACATTTTGGGCCTTACTTGGGTCTAGGCTCAGGCTAGGCCAATGACGAACCCATGCCTGGCCCGAAAATAAACGGGCTCTACATTTAAGTTCCAACCCAGTTTGAACTCGTTCCATCTTAGCCCATAGCATGACCCAAAGTTGGCCTAGCCTGACGGGCCTCGGGCAGGCCCAGGCCCATTTCCAGCCCTAGCAATACTATACCATACTAGTATTGTACAAATACTCGGTATAAGGGGTGTACCGAGTGGTGATGCACCAAACCAACACTATATCAAGCATACTAGCATTAACAATATGGTACTAATATGATGTCTGATATTGATATTGCAAACTTTGATTGGAACTATCCATTTGGAAACAATAAAAAAAGACATGAAGACTCACCTCCTCTGCATTTTCTTTTTGTTTTCTCCAATGGTTTGTATTAATGTTTTTTAGTTTCCCTGATTCAGGCTTCATTTCCTTTATGCATTGCAACTTTGGGTGGTCTATCATAGTCTTTTGGTCCCAGTTTGTGTTTGGATAGAGAAGTGGCGCTAGCAGAAATCCTTTTGCTTAGAATCTTTTGGTAGTCCTGATAGTTTTGCTTCCTAGAGAGTTTAGTATTTGGCGGGACATTAATTATTGGCTTTGGGTAGCCTTCCCATCAAATTTGCTACTTAACCAGAACCAAATTTTTGGAAGTTCAATGCTCCATGATTATTAGTAAAATCATATGCTCTAAGTATGAGAAATAAATCATGTGAAATCTCTTGTTTTTCTACTTTTGTGCTGATCTGACCCCTGTAATGGTCATATTGAACTGTACCAAGATGTCACCTGTATGGGGTTCGGTATCAAAATGGCAAACCTTGATTTGGACGATGTAAAAACTCTGTTATGTTTATGAGTTTGATGTGGTTTTATTGCTTATGGTTGCCTTGCTTTAGTGCCTTTGTATAGGTGAATTTTGTAATCCATTGTCTTGGACAAATGGTGGTAATTGGTTTAGACTATGGAATTATAGGCCGCTACGCCAAAAAAGAAGAAGAAGCTAGAATATCTGTTTGCTGTTCGGCATGTTGACTTCTTAATTTTCAATATACGTGTGCCTATTATGGAAGGAATTGTTCTTGATATCAAATTTCTCATTATATATTCTTGAATGCTTGGACTTTATGATTTAGAACATTGGAATTATGCCTATTTCTTACAAGATGATGTTATATTTGTGGCATCTATCACAACTATTTTCGCCTAACATTTTGGTTCATTGCCATAAGGAGTTCTCTTATTCGGTGCTCTACCTTGTTAAGTCAGTTTATTATATCATTTAGTGTTTTTTTGCATGACAAATTCTGATTGATTTCTGCCTAGATTATTATTGTATTTTTAATAAATTTTGATTCTGTATTCGACATGCACATTTTGGTTGTATGTGCTCTTTGCAGCTATTTTAACTTTCTTCTTCATTAGATGGCAGATGCTACAGATGTGAATGAAAATGATAATGATATGGTTGACATGGGTAGGGTTACTGCTGTGATATGGACAAATGATGATGAAAAATAGTTCATTCTACTTATGGAAGAAGAGGTCATTAAAGGGAATAAGCTCAAAACAACCTTCTTAAAGCCTGCATGGTATTGCACCGGAAAATCACTTGATGCACAGAGCAGGAAGTATTATGACAATACACAATTAAGAAATAAGTTCAACCAATTAAGGACACACCAGAAGGAATTTGCTAATTTGATAGAGGAGAAGGGCATCAATTGGAACTCAAAAACGGGCACTGCTGCTGCAACTGATGAGATGTGGCAGCGCTTATACAATATGAAATCTTATATCTTGTGCATTAGTTTTCCTTTCCCTAAAATTACTTTTCAAAGCATTTAGTTTAATATGTTTACATGGTGATTTATGGTGACCTCCATACAAGTGCATACATGGTCTGCCATACTGCCTCACATCATTAGGTATGTGGTATACCGTACCATATCAATTTCATACCAGTACGTTGTATCATACCATACTGACACTCGATATATTGTCTCATATCATACCAAACTGTGTACTGACATTTGTAATAAGATAGTACCAGTATGGGGTTTGATACTAAGATGGTGAACCTTGAGTGCATGTCTGCAAGAAAGTTTTGTAAGAAAGGATGTTTATTGATAAATTTGTCTAATTTATAGGGACACTGTAACTGGCTCCGGTGAGCCTCCTTCAAGGAGCCTTCAAGACATGGATAATGAAGAATATGCTGCAGAGGCAAATGTGGAGACCTCTTTTGTTGAGCTTATTGATGGTGACTTGATTAATGCTTTGAATGCCTTCAACAAACAATACAACAGAAGGGTTGAGCTGGAGGACAAAATGATGTACTCTTCGCCATCTACCTCACAGTCAGCTCTCAAGTTTCTTGCAAGAGAGAGCATGCAAGTGCTAAATGCACTTGAGAACATGGATGGAACAGCCTATTCTAAGGCAGTTGAGAAGTTTCGCAAAGACAAGCTATGGATGGAGCTATTTGTGGAGGTGCCAACCAACAGAAAAAGGATTGAGTGCTAAATATAAAGTGATGGTGAATGTTGTGGTTGCTTTCATTGTTCAGCCTTCGGTCTTGGTTTGAAATGTCTTGCCTGTTTTGGACACGAATTTTTTTTTGGATTATGAGATGTCCTAGTTTCAATTATGAATTGTAGATTATGAAATTTGTATATGGTAGAACCTATTTTTCATGAATCATGACATGCTGGTTTATGCCTAATGAAATCTGTGTAAGATGCCATGTTCTAGAGGAAGGAATAGACTGAAGCTAGTTTTGCTTTCTTCCCTTCTTTCATATTGGTTCAGAAAGACTGATATGTTGGTTGTTGATTTTTCTGTTGACATGTATTTGCACATTGTTGAGATTATCAGATTCCATATGCACATTACGCATCATGAATACTAATTTCGGTTTGCTGTTAGTTTCATTATGATTCTCCAAGTAGTTCAGCAATACCAACTCTTAGTTTGTTTACACAAATGTATATGCTTCTAGATGGAGCCATTGGACTAGATAATCTGATTTGTCTAATTTCCAGGTGTCTTGTCTTTGAGGGCTAACCCTGTATGGGTTCTCCCAAGCCAGTTTCCTGATGCTTGCAGTATGAACAACCAATCTTAATGCTAGAGAAACATATGTACCTTGGGTTTGCAGGGTAGCTTTTTTTATGTTAACTAATATGCTTATAAATTTGCAAAATCTAGTGGGTTGAAACAGAATCACAGTAAACCGTTGAAAATCTCCTTTAGTATAGCATAAATTCAAACATGAAGATCTGTCAAAAGTTTCTATAAAGCAATCTTTAATTACATTAATCATTTTAACTGTTCTCTTGAATCACTCTTCTTGTTGTTATATTTCTGCCATCTCATTCAATCAATTTTCATAATTCTCCTTTGTCAGTGCCTTAGTGGACCCATCTCTTGCAATCTGTCCACCATATTTTATGTCAAATATGTGCTAAGTTGTTCTTATTCAAAAACAATTCAATCCCTACAAGAGCAGATCGAGTCAGAGATAATCATTGCTTACCAAGAACTTTAGTTCAAAATTTCTAATGGAATTGGAGATGACTTTATAACTGTACATTGTTTCATGTGGTATTCTAAGGACATGAACATTGATGAAGCCTTGGAAGGGGCGATTTAGCAAAGCGTTATAGACTGGAAGTGGTATACTTTTGGAGTGTTTTCATGGCCATATTTGTTGTCGATTAAAGATAAAATTTTTGGTACAATAAGTTTCTATTAGTAACATTATCTTGATCCGATTAATGATTCTGGATCACATTTGTTTCTGATGGTTACTTGATCTTCTGGTATTCGTAAAGCAAATATGATGGAAATCTACTGTTAATCTCTAACCTCTCATTTTGTTATGTAAAATCTATTGCCTTAATTCTGAGTAAATGCACTCTATAATCTAAATCTATGTATTTACTAAAAGAATGTGCAACAGGACATTAATGAATTCCTTTTCAGCCAAGCATCATGGATAAATCATTTAACACCTGATGTCAAAATCAGCAATCTGATGTTAAACTGTTGATAGATGTGCTTAGAAATGTTATATCTCCTGAGACAAATATAGAGAAGAAAAGGATGCAAAATTTTGTGGGCAGAAAGTTTGCCAATGTCTGCTTAAAGAAGTGGGATGTAATGATTGTGTACCACATGGTTTAGACTTTAGAGCATCTGCTGTTTTCTGACACAGCACATGGTTTTTCTCATATTTTGACATAGGTTTTAAATCATAAGAACCCTCACACAATCAAATAGGTGGTTCTCCACCATTATTTTGTTAAGTGCAGATTTTACTGATTTCAAGTGAGAAATATAAGGAGAAAGGAGGGCAATCAGAATCTGAAGACTTTTATGTTCTGACATGCAAGAATTAATGATCCGGCTGAAAACCCTGCAGACCTTTTTCCTTAATTTTTATACCATAAGAGTGTTAAAGTGACTCTGGCTCGATTTAATAGAATGAGTCTCTCTTTAGTCATATAAAGATAGTCTCCTTTTGTTTTCTTTCCACAGAGTCTAGTGAAAAGCTCCGAGTTTATTCCACCTGCTTCCTCTTCCGCCTTTTATATATATATATATATATTATTTTTTTTTTTTTTCTCTACCTTCTCTATACTTTATCTTCATCTTCTTTCCTTCTCTTAGTTCTCAACCCTTCTTCCTGCACCCACCACCTGTCCTCTTTATTTTTTTCATTAAACCATATCTGAAACATCATCCACTTAATTTGCTTGAGACATTGCTTCATGAATCATGATTGGATTGCTCATCTTGTAAGTAATACTTGTTTAGCAAATGATTAAGAAAATGATTACAGAGAACAAATTTTGATGTTAAGGAATTACCAGTGATGAGGAGAAACATTTATTGAGAATCAAATTTAATGACCTGGGATGATATCTCAGAACTTGTAGAAAGGTGAAACAGTGTAATTAACATAGTACAGTGTGCTTATCTGTTCATAATAAAGGTATATTTTTATTTCTTTGGTTAATTTGGAATAATGCACTTATAGTGTTATATGTAACTGAATGCCCTAGTTCTAGTATTGGTTAATATTTGATTTATATGGTTCCTTTTTAGCATATACTACTGCCTCCTGGTCCCCTTGATACTACTACCTGTACTTGTCATGGTAGTGTACTTTCATTGGCTCAAAATGAAGCTCTTCAAGCATAAATAAAATTAGTACCATCAGGTCTGATGGTTCTCAATGAATATTGTTAGTTCTACACACTGCCGAATTACATAGTTTGCTGACCTGCTGCGTTCTTAAATAATAAGCTCCTTATGTCACTTAAATTGGTACGTACCCTTGTGAAGTTTTCTAAGTGTTAAAATTGCCTCTAAGTAGGCCATTCTTGCAATTGAAACAAGGTAAATTCAACATCAAAAAAGTGTCACTGTCTTTAATTAACTCTTTTTGGGTGTCTATGATCTCTTCAAGTAGTGACAAGTTCAAGTCCTCAGGCAGCCACTTTGTGCTAAAAAATGCCAAAGATTAGACCTATTCCTGGTCCATCCCTCTCAGGAGCCTAGATTGCTAGGATCATAATTGTTTAATGGTTGACCTCTTCAGTCATTCTTGCATTGGATGTACCTTCACATCCAAGTAGTCCATAGCTAAAGATGGTTGGAGTGAGTCCTTACTTGATTCAAGGGGATTATAATGGTAGTCATGTATTTATTTATATCAGTGCAAAAAGTTCATCAAAGTAATCTCCATGCCATTTTTAGATTTTTAACCAATTATTTTGCCACTTGTAGTCTCCTGAAGTAGTTTTGATTTTACCAACTTCACCATTTGTAGCTTCACTGGCAGTCTTTATGATCAAAGAAAATCTTCTTCCAAACTTCAGAAACCGGGGAGCTTAACAATGGACTTTCCAGTGCAGTTAACAGAAGCTGAACCATGCCTCGTGGAATATCGACATAGAAAGAAGGAAGTTCTGCTAGGCCCTGCATTGAGGAACTAAACAGATCCACTGTAGTAGTCATTCCCAACCAAAATCCCATGAAATCTGCCGAAAGAAAATTTTATTTGCATCTGTAAACTTTTTTTCTTAGAGACTTCTTTTGGCCTAGTAAAATAAGCTCACTTTGCTGGATAGATCTTATTTCACATTTTTCCATAGCACTGATGAGATTCGAGCCAGGTGAGTACTCGGATCCGTTGTATATAGCTCCAGCTAGTAAATTTCTGTGAGTCTTATCTTCTGTATGCTCAGAACTCAGCAGTATACAGGAATTTATTCATTAGCTTGCCACTCATTGGGCATCATATGATTATTGTTTTAACTGTAGTAGATCTGGTGTCTGCTTTTATAGATCATGAAAATTATGGAACGTTTCTTCACATGACTCAGTATTGGAATATGAAGCTGAAAGATTACAGCTGCAACTATAATATTTCCTTGCCACTCCTTTAATAAATGACCATCAAAGGGAAGGTGGTGGTTATATGGCTGGTAGATTTAGTAGGCAGTCTGATTAGTTTAACTGTTCATGTTTCACTTATTATTCTTGAAGGCAATGCAGTCCTAAAATATTAAAATGCCATCAAATTGTCTTAAAGAATCTTTAAAATATAACACCTTAATAAGCTTAATGCCAACGGGCATGTTATCATCATGGAGCAAGTTAGCATCCCCAAACCTGCCCAACCATAAGGATGCATTTGGTCGAGGGATAAGTTAGAATAAAGCTTTTTTGGTCCATCTATTCACTCCTTATCCAATATTCAATCACTAATTTAGACTCTTGGGGTTAATCCTCCTCGTTTTCCCTCTCCAAATTATTTTTTATCCTATCTCTTTTTGTCTTTCTTTATATATGTATATATTCTTTTCAAGACCAAGAGGGGCTATTCTCCTCTTGCTATCGGATATTCACCCTACCGCACCTGGATTGGAGTCTAGGCGCCCAGATTGATTAAGTCAAAGCTTGCAAAATCAAGGTTCTATTAATTAGGAGTCTCCTTTAGAAAATGGCAAGGGTTAATACTATCTAAGCAAGCATTCAGTAGTTATTTAATATTTTCCTAATTTTTTTGAACTAAATATGGTTGAAGAAGGCAAGAATCTATGGTCCTTGGAGCAACCGGTAAGAGCCCTTGCTAGCAAATTAGCACAGACCTAGTTCGTAACTTCGTGCCATTTTTTTAATAATAATTTCTGATAAACCATCAGTGTTTCTACTCCGGATCTCTATGAAGTGCTAGCTTAAAAGTCAGAAGGTTGGTGCCAACCATTCAACCATGATCTATTGGTCAAACTAAAGATCTTTGTTTTATGTTTTTAAAGCTTTTTCTCGATACACGAGGCAGCAAGGCTCCTCCTATGCAATGAACAGCTTTAACTATTTCATGTCATGGTTAAGGTGACCCATATTTAAGGGGAAAATTCAAATTTCATTCTAGGATAGCCTTTTTTGCACATTTCGTTTCCAACAATTCATACTTCAGTATAAACTCTCTTTTCTTATTGAAGATGCTCAGGCCTAACCCACTGATTGCTGATTGCTAAATACTAGTATTATAGGCCTAGATGAATTTTACCATGTTATATTCAAGGGAAATTTTTTGTACACTGCATCTTATGTAGAAAAAAATGCATCAACCCATCTGATTGGGCCACGTAGCCATCGTTTTCCAATGTGCATTTAATGTCTGCAATTTTACTTTTTTTTTTAATTTTGAATGACAAAAATGCACATCCTCTTTTAAAATTATGACATTCTACGGTCAAATTATGACTTCCTATATAAGATGTCATAATTTTTTTTCAAAAGTTATAAAGAGGGAAAGGCTTTTTTATCATTAAAAATTATGATGTTTCTAATATGTATTTAATGTCTGTAGTTCCGTTTTTTCATTTGAAATTTTAAATGACGAAAATATCCTTCCTCTTCTGAAAAAATTATGACATCTTGTAGTCATATTATGACATCTTATGGTCAAATTATGACTTCCTGCACAATATATCATAATTTTTTTCCAAAAGTCATAAAGAGGGAATGATATTTTCGTCATTGAAAATTTATGAAATTTTAAATGACGAAAATACCTCTCCCTTTCTTATGTCATTTTGTGGTTAAATTATGATTTTCTGTGTAGGAAGTCATAATTTGACCATAGGATGCTATGATATAGCCACAGGATGTCATAATTTTTTCAGAAGAGTATGAGCATTTTCATCATTCAAAATTTCAAATGAAAAAGCAAAACTACATACATTAAATGCATATTGTAAAGCAATGGCTATGTGGTCTAATCAGATGGGGCAGTGTATTTTTATGCACCGGATGCAATGTACAAAGAATTTCTCTATATTCAAAGTGGGCCGCAAGTGGCCTTACCATTTGGGAGAAATTCTTTGTACACCATCCGTGGTGTAGAAAATCCGACGTGGAGCATATCGCTTCGCCCTATTAGGCCACATAATCACCAATTTCCAACATGCATTTAATATCCATTTAATACATATTTAATGCTCATTTTTTCAGAAGAAGAAGAGTATTTTGTCATTCAAATTTAAAACGAAGAAGTAGAACTACAGACATAATGGACATTAAATGCATGTTGGAAAGTGATGGCTATGTGGTCCAATCGGACAAGGTGGTGTACTCCATATCAGATTTTCTACACTATAGGTGGTGTACAAAGAATTTCCTACCATTTGGTAGCCTTGGCTGCAGTCCATTTTGTCACACTGCATGCAATGAAGACCATTTAACACTCAGCATGTGAAAGCCATATGCAAATAATGTTGTGGGTTATGCGATTGATTAATGACAGTATGCAAAACTTCTCTAAATGAGGCGTTTAAGTTAACAAGAGAGTATTTGTTTCAAAGAACAATACATTCTAACACAATTGCTTGATTGTTAGTTTAACAATTAGTCTTTGGTCATGTTTCATGTATCACTTTAGTTATATGGTCAGAATAAATTCTTTCTTGAATAAGGTGCTGAAGTTGAAAACAAACTATTTGTTTAACACCAATTACAATGATAATATGAAACTGCTTGCTTCTACACTATAGCAACTTATAAAAATGATGAGAGCTCATACAAGAAGCTTGGGAAAGAATTACATCCTTTAACACCTCATCAAGATGGGTTAGTAGGGGTGGTAAGTATCGATGTGATGAGAGCATGCAACGAGTGGTGGGAGTCAGTTGGGCAGAAAAATTATTTACAAGCCCATATGCCTGACAGCAAGAAAATGAGAGAATATATTGATGGATCCCGTTGATGGTAGATGTTCCAACCAAAGGCTCTAGTTAGACTATCTCTAAAATTTCATTTTTTTTTAATTTTATGTGTGCCCTGTCTTGCCTCATGATGCTCAATTTCTAGCATGCAGACAAACTTGTACATAAGCTTGCTTTTGCTTGATGAATACCAAGTGTGAGGGGAGTATCTTACTCCCTTCATTACCCTCAAAAAGCAAACAAACTATTTTTTCCAAAAGAAATCACATTTTGATTCTTATTTGACTGTAATTTGATAATTACTCGCTGATCATGTTTGTCTCTTTAGTCATGTGGTTGAAATAATCCCGAAAGAATATCGATTGCCGTGCTACAAAGGTGAATGGTATAGTGCTGAAGGAATATGATGAGGCATTGTTTGACGTCTGGCCAGACTGTTAATCTATAGAAATCTTCAATGAAGCTTAGTCTGATGATTAATTTGGCCGTGAAGCACAGAGTTAAGATTCTTCCGGGCATATCAGATTTTACTGGTATGCGGCTCTGTATCTTAGGGTGCCGATCACGAGAAGAAACATAATAAATCAGACCGTAGAACATTAATCCAATGCATGCAAGAAAGATCAGAGGGTTGGAAGTGGAGGGCTCTATCTATGATTGGTACAATCATTTTGATCAAATTAGTGCTGAGGGCGAGAGGAGATGGGATGCAATTCTTATGAAAAGAGTGGCCAAGGAGGATTTGGCCTCCATAAGTTTGTCTTTAGCAGTTCTATTAATGGAGTCCCACAACAAACTTGGATGGAAAGGCTTGACATCCTTTTAAGTCAAACATTAGGAGCCATACAAGCTCTTTTGGGATGTCTCTTCATCAGCTATGGATATGGTCTGGGTGTGGAAAACTGAGGTGCCCTGGAAGATTGCCTAACATATTTTTTAGAAGGTAGCTTGGTGCTACCTCCCATACTGTGGTTTGTTGAAGAGACAGATAGTGTCCAGATGATGTGGAGACTATGAACAATATATCCTTTGTCAATGCCCTTGAGCAGATCAGGTTCGATGGTTCGCACCAATTTTTAATGCACTACATTTTCACAACTTGGCTTCCGATTCTTTTCTCCATGGTCTTGAGCAAGGGATGTGAGGTGGCACTTACTTTGATGAGGTCACAATTTCTTCCAAATTATGTTTGGAGGGCTACAAATTTCCACGTATTCGAGTATATTTGGTCAAGTCCCAATGTCATTTTGATAAAGGCAGCTATTCAGGTGGTTGAGTTTACTTGTTCCAACACGTATCTTTGATAGCCAAGGAAACCTAGCACCACTATCTCGTAGATGCTACATCCTTCTTCGTGATTGATTTCATTTGGAAGCCACCTTCCCATACCTTCGTCAAGATCAATTTTAATGCTGACATTGGCTCTAATGATGGGCAAAATTTGTGACCAAAAGCCCCAAATCATCTTGGTTGGGTAGGTAGTGTGCATCTTTACCAGATTCCATGTCATTGGCTGAACTCAAAGAGGCTTGGGAGGGTCTCATGTATGCTACCACCATGTTAAGGGCCATCAGCATAAAGTCAGAAGGAGATTTGAAGATAGTGATTTGTTGGATTTTGAGTGCACGGACACATTTTAGAGTAGGGTGATCCCCTTCTCTTGAACATCTAGAGGATTATCTCATACCTCGCTAACTTTGAGGCCATTCATATTTATAGCGACGCCAACATTGCAACTGATTGGATGGCATCATATGCAGCCAAAAATGCAGGCCTCATCATTTGGGAGTGATCTAGTTCACCTGTACTAGCATAGCTTCATGATCTAGTTCACCTGTATTCTCGGGTAGTTCACCTATAATTGGCTTCATTTTCTATATTTATTCTAGGGTAGTTTCATTTAGCTGCCTCAACAAAAACAAAGAATATTGACTCACAAATAGGTATCAACTATCGTACATGCCTGCATCACTCATCCCTTCTCCATTTATTTTCCTATCTCTATTGTTTGTTGTTCAATCATTTGCCTCAGCCCCATGAACATCGGATTGATAGACCACATACATAAGCATGTGCCCCCATCCATAGGATGACACTGTATAATTTATTACTCTTCTTCTAGTAAAGTAGCAAGATTGCCCAACCTTAGCATGGACACAAGCATTAGCATCTGAGTACAAACAAATCACATCAATGGGGACATAGAGTTCTAGAACACCAATCCATATGATTCCCAGCATGTGAGGCCACCCAATTTGCCCCATTATTTGCTTCCCTCTAAGTATGAATGGCTTTAAATGACACCAATATAGAGATCATTTTCCTCAAGTCCAACAAAATAGGATGTTCATCACCAAAGTTAACTGGACAAGATATTCAACTAATTATAGTCTTACAATCCCCTTAACACAATATTGGGTGCTTTGAGGACAGTGGCTGCGAAGATTAGGCCTTCGCAGGCCCTTTTCAACTCCACCAATTGTACTATAATATTGTAAAGATGACATCATCCAGCTGCCACCAAGGTAAAGCCAGGATTAGGAATGACAAATGTTGCTCAACGATTTGCACTATCATCTTATACACTATTATCAAAATTGACCTTGAGAAGCTACGGGATGGGGGCTCCCAAATTGACATGTATCACCGTAAAGAATGTAGACGCTACAATTAGAAAGGCCTAGTCTTCCCCAGCATTCAAGGACCACTAAGAGGCATTTATTGGACATTTAGTGCCATGTGTCCGAGATTTCAAGAGGGCGACTAGGGGGCTCTGATCCACACTTTTGAAACTACAACTATTCCTAGACAACAACTAAGTGTCATAAAAAATTGTCACATACGGCAAGCACCTTGCTCCTTCGGACACTTCTTCCGGGTACCTTAATAAACATCCAATAAATAAGGAGTCATGGTACGTAATACCGAGGTTAGAGGCAACCTGCCATACCCTGCATGCTTCGAATAATGGAAAGAACGTGACAGACAATCTCCTTAACCCTCGGGTAGTGATGACAATGGGGGAAATATGCATCCCTCTTCGATGTAACACAAGTTGGCATAGAAGGCAGTCCCAGGCCACTTTCCAATGACATGTATAGATCTCTACATTTGACTCTCAGAGGAATCCGATCCTTCACAACCTACGTTATGTGGAGAATTAGATATAGGGATTGCCAGAGATAAGATTCTTCTAGCCCAATCCTCACAAAACACCTGAGCAATGAAGTCATAATTCTATTTCCTTCACCATCTGAAAACATATTGATCATTCTCATATTATCTAGTCTACCATAGTAATTGCTGTGGGTTAGTGGAAAGGATGATAACCAAGGATTCCCATGAACATTGATGGACCTGCCATCTTTGATGCTCTATTTGATACTTGGGGCTGCCACTGCGATCCAATAAATAAACAAGCAATTCTGTGGAACTGGACTAGGAATGACATTCCAATCACTATATTTTGCCCTCATCAATGAATTCCAAATAATTGTTCATCTTTAGAAGAAGCTTTCTTGCTTGCTTGGCTACAAAGATATCCTGAAGAAAGACCTGGGCTAGGATCCCAAGACTGCCATGCGGAGTGGGTTAACAAGGAGTTTCCCCTGTTATTCGGCAAGCCTTCTTCTCCCCATCAATAGATTTCGTCAAAAAATCTCTCATCAAGTTCTCAAGCTATAAAGATTTAGGGATTATAGTAGTTGCCATCAATTTATGCAAAATATCGAGTATAGCCATTATTTAAATCTTATTATAAGCAATGGTCATATTAGAATATATGATTGTTAGGAGAAGGTTGTGGGGCATTCTAATATTGAGGGTAAGGTGTTTTATACTGCATCTCCTGGTAGTTGGGTCTGCGGGTAGCTGGGTCAACCACAGGTTGTGATTTTCAAAAAAAGTTTGGGTGATTCTTTCAGTCTGGATTGTACGTGTTCGAGTATGGGTTGTTCCCTAGCCTGGAGGTATTCTGGTATTGGGCCTGATGAGTTTGCTCCTGCACAAACTTAGAAAATTGATAGGCAGCTAAGCAATCACCTACAAAATGGGTAGGACTCGAGCATATAGTACAAACATCTTGTGTATAAGTATATGGGAAAGAGGTATGTCCGACTTGTAGTAGTCGGTTGAGTTTTTAAGATAATTCATCCATCTTGCTATGGATGTCTATGGAATGACCTATCTCGTAAATTCCATCTCTTTTTGATCCAATCATGGGAGGGTCTCTACGGACGGCAGACATGTAGCGTAATGAGTTTTCGCTAAGGGTCTCAAATAGCTGCCAGGCCTCATGCTCGCTTTTGAGTATGAATGACCCATCACAGGAAGAATCAACTATTTGTCTGAGCTTTTCTGACAATCCATCGTAAAAGCACCGGACTAGTTGCCATTTGGATATGGCATGGTATGGACACTTGCGGATGAGGTCTTTGAATCTTTCTAAGTGTTGTGAAATATTTTCTCTCTAATTGGAAAAACTAGTTATAGACTCTTTTCTAATTTGATTTATTTTCAAATTAAAAATATTTCTTGAGAAATTCTCTTTGTAATTGATCTCAGGTTGAAATGGTCATTGAAGTCAATGAATGTAACCAATATTTGGCTTTGTCTTTAAGTGAAAAGGGGAATAAATTCAACCTTAGGGCCTCATCAAATAGATTTTGAATTTTAACAATAGAACATATCTCAAGAAGTTCGTTTAGATGTTTATACAGATCCTCATTACTAAGTCCATAAAAGGATGATAACATTTGGATGACATTGGATTTAATCTTATATTCAGTAGCCTCTATAAGAGGCACTTGGATACATGGAAAATATATATGTGATGAAGGAGTGAAGTACTCTCTCAATTAGTGGGGTGGATCAGTCTCATGGTGTGGATCCATGATCCTAACTTGGATTGCTCTAATGATTTTCTCAATTTCTAAATCTAAAGGTCATAATTCTAATTGTAATGATCTACGACCAAGCATACACCCACAATTCTAGAGCAAACCCTAATCTATGTATTTGATTTTTATTTTTACAAAGAAGGAAGAGAGGAGAAGAAGGAAAAGAATTCTAAAGATGAGATTAACACTAGAAGATCCTAACTCTAAGAGAGACAGAGAAGAAGTTGTTATATTCTTTTTTTTTAATTTTTATATAAATATATTAGTAGACAAGTTACATAAAAAATACTCCTAACTAAGGTTCATCTTATGTCTAGATAGTTCCTAACTTCCAAATTAGCCTTTGAGCACTCCAAGTTTAGAACTGACTAACCAAGTCGGTTAGGTAAGTGTAAGATTAGTAGGAGACTCTTCGTGCTTTCGTAATAGATCTAATTAGATAACCATCTTTCTGTTGAGAATTATGTCGTAAAACTAATTGTCTAACTGTAGATGATTGTACTCTTTATAAATGAAATTGTATATGAATTATATTAATAAAAGTTATTTGACAGTTCATCATAATTTGTATCTTTCTTGTAGAATTTTTTGATTATGATGAAGTCCTTGGAACTATAAACAATCGATAAAGCTGATAAAGATTTATCGAACAGTTCTTAAAGTATGTTTATGACTAAATGATACATTATAAATACGACGATAATGTTTATCAAGTTTAGATCGTTGTGTGCCATATGGGTTGGTTATCCTCGTAATCAAAGAGTGTGAGACACTGATATGACATATAGATGAGATATAAGAATACATCATCACTGAACAGTGACTCAGCTGTGAAGTACTCTGCTGTCAAGAGTAGCTCGTGAATGAGTATGGATATAAGTGTCCATTCGATCTGAGATCATCACGGTGATTTGTAAGCAACTCATTGTACTTTAGTGCTAGACTATCTATATTTCTAGTACAGTGATGAAAGATTTTTGAGTACAGTTAAGTACTTGCGAAGTCTATGTGTGAGTCAAGATAAAATTGACCGCTCTAAATTTTTGGAGATAATACTTTGATGTATTTCAATTGAGTAAAATCTTGGCTAGAGTAATCTTTATGATGAGTCACAAGATTTATAAGATTGAAATACAATACGAATGAACTGATTGAGAGTTGACAGTTTAAACTTTGAAGTCATCCTGAGCATTGAGGGTCAAAGAGATGAATTATATGGTAACCATATGCCAAGGTTCTTGAATATTGCTTTACAATAATTCGACCTATCTGGATGTTAGGTATCATTGCTAGATGGTCACTTTGATTAGTATAGAAATAGTTCTTATACTACTGGCTTAGTGTTCGAACCTATAGAGTCACGTACATAGTCAAAAATATTGGAAAGAATTGACCTAACATCTATGTGTTCCATTTGAAAGTATATGACTTGATTGAATAAATAGATTTACTTAATTAAGAATTAAGTTCTACATCATATAGAATTAAATACTAACTATGTCTAGCTAGCACTAGACATTAGGTACAGGTTTAATTTCGGAAATGAATTTGACCTAATCTGTGATCTAAGAAACTTTGAGAGATTGGATTCAAATCTTAATTATTTTAGATTAGATCTAATTTAATTAGGCTTGATTTAATTAAGATTAATTGGGTCAATTATCTAAATTAGACTTAGACCTAAATCCTAATTAGATTAGGATTAACAGCCTCTTCAAATTTGGTTTGAATCAGGTTTGAATTGGATTTGAATTGAACACAAATCTGAATCAAATTAGAATTGATCTACAATTTCTTATTTCCTTAGGACTCTCTCACCTTTTGGCCGACCAAGAAGAGGAGGGTGCTGAAAATTGTGTCCCATCCCCTCACATGCAGAAAGATAAGGAGGCACAAATTGGCGCCTCCCATTCTCTCTTGGACTCTTCATAAGATAAAGTCTTATCTAATTCAAATTTGATTTGAATCAGAGTCCTAATCCCTTGGGGCATTGATCAAATTTTTGGGTGATAAATTATTTAAGAGGAGGCATTTTATTTGGCATGGATGATTATCCATATATTGGCGCATCTTCACGTGAAAATTGATTTGAATTTTTGCATGAAGATTTCTCATCTGGCGTGGTGTTTCTTGGTGTGTTTCTTCTTGGCATGTTGACTCCCTTCCACATAAAGACTCCCATTTGAGAAGCACTCTAGCCATGAGATTAGATCTCAACGCCTCCCTGCTTCCCTTCTAAAGGAGCGATGCCCAAGGTGTTCATCCATCTTTCTTGCAGTGCCTGATATGCATGTGAAGTAGACGATCTATGCATCCAGATCTCGTGAAGCAACTGGTTCCAAAATTCCAGCAACCTTGATCTTATTTCACTATGCATCAAGGTAACTCATAAATATTATGAAAATTTTAAATAGAAATCTATTCTCATTCATCTTGGCCATCCAATTTGAGTCAGATTTTTCTCTTCAATTGGTATCAGAGTCAGGTTGGGAGATATAAATGCATGGTTTAATTTCTATAATTTGTAGATCTCGTACGTGACCAGATTTTTTTTACATAAAATCTAATCTAGTTTCCACACATTTTCTAAATTTTTTTGATATGGTTTTGACCAGATTTTTAGATTAAAATCTACACTTGATTATGATCTATTATAAATCTATTTTGATAGAATTTTCTATAGATTTTTTTGTTCAAATAAGTGTCGATTATGCTTAGATATAATCTATTTGATAGATTTTTTGGAAGATTTTCAGGTTAAAAATTAGTATTTAATCAAGTTCTAATTTAAATTTGTTAGATTTTCAGATCTAATTTTGGATAGATCTCTGCACAAATTTGGAACAAGTTTTAACCAAAATTTTTTTGTGCATTCATATCTAATTTTGAACAGGTTTCCATGCATATTCAGATTTGAAATATATGATTTAAATGTTGTGTAAATTTAGATTCAGATCTAAAATTATATGTGAAGCATGAGATATTTAGATCAGATTTAGATGTGATCCGAAGTAGCAATCAAATCTGAAATTATTTAGATTAGATCTAAATTCTAAGCATGTTTAGATTAGATTTTAGCCTATTAGACTAGATCTGAATTTCTTTTGTTTTGATATATGAGATATATGCAAGCATATGTGATATGTAGACTTAGTTTAATATCTTAGTAGCCTAGTATTCAGAATGGGTACATCACCATGACCATCTGATCATAAAAGAAATAGGGATTAAAGTCCCTCTCTTGCTCAATTAACGGATTCTCTTATGACGTGTAGGAGTGCCGCTTGTGATGTCTCATGAAGAAAAACAACGGATAGAGAATTTTTTATTTGTGTGCAAAATTTTAGATCTGTAATTATGAATTAAAGATCTAAACATAAACTTTAAAGATCTGAAATTTAGAATTAAAGATCTAAAATTTTATGTAGTTTTGCATGAATTAATTTTATCTGAGATGCATTGTTTAGATCTGAAATTATTTTGACATCTAAACTAAATTCATATTCATAATGTAATTAATTAAAATTAAGATATGAAATTATTTATTCTAAAGTAAAACTTTAGATCTAAAATTGAGAATTTAAGATCTTAAGACATTGCATAAAACATGGGGTTATGGGTTAGCTTGAATCTGATCCTTTTGACTAGGTTAGACCTTGGGTTGAAATCAAATGAGTAATAGACTAAACTGAATAGTTGATCGAATCTAATCAAAAATTGATTTAGATTAGGTCAAAGTCACTCTAGATCAAACTTAATAGTTGTAGTTGATCAAGTCCATGATTTTGTATACCAAATGGACCTGATTGTGGCTTAGTGGCCGAGCCCGAGTCGTTTGGTTGACCAAATCAAAACTGATGAATTAATTGGTATCTAAGGCAAGTGGTTGAAAGGGATTTTTAATTGGAACGGTTGTCTTTCTTGGCCAGTTATGCTGATGTTTAAGGAAAGAAATGAGGACCCTCCCGTTGATCTTCACTTACCTAGCCAATGTGGTCAATCTGATTTTGATTAGATCGCTTAGTGATTCGAGTTCATCCATACCATTAAGATTAATCAGTATAACTAATTTAGGTTTCCTTGAACCAGCTTAGTCTCTAGTCCTTTTAATGGTTTAGTGAAGCCAGTGGGAGGATTTTTGATTGCTCGCTGATTTTGGTTCTAACACATATAAATAATTTTTTAAATTATTAGATCCTTAAAATGACAATGTTATGAGGATAACAAGTTCATAGTCTCTCATTAAGGTGGATGGTAATAGGTCCAATAGTTTAGGTAAACATTGGAGGTGTCTTATGCCTAGAGCTCCACCTCGCATAGGGCTCCCACTGGCTTCTGAAGCTCTATCTCGTGCTGAGCTCTCTATCAAGAGGTAATATCCTCCATACTTCTTTTCTCATCACAATCTTACTGTCATGCAAGATCTTTAGAATTTTTTCATTAGCTCCCTACCTGTAGTCGGTCGAATTCAATCTGCTCAGTAAGATCAGATTTCTTCTAAAATTAGGTATATATCGGATTTCACCTAATTTCTGACTATTCCATCATGTACCTTCATGTTGACGATCCCGATGCTCTTGATCGCATAGCTCCATCCATCTGATAAGTGAATAGTATCCTTACTACTCTTTTAGGAGTCAAATAGCTCCTCTCTACAACCACATGATGCAAAGATACAGAATCCACAACTCACTAGTGAGAAGAAGTAGATACCTCATTTGAGATTAGAAGAACATCATCTCTGTCTTCTATATCACTTTTCATCATTGCTATGGTAGCCTTCGTCCGATCTCTGAGCTGCAGACAATCTCTGATATGATGCCCTAACTCGTCACTTCTGTAGCATCTGATTTTGCTCAAGTCCCTTGTCCTAAACTTGGACCATCCACATTGCGATCTTCTTTCGCTTCATCTTCTTCCACCACCACTTCCAGATACCGTCATAACCGAGTCATCACCTGAACTCGAGACTCGATCCTTCCACTTGAAATCTCATTTTGGAGTAGTACAGAAATAACCTCCTCTATTTTGATGGTGCTCTTTTTTACTAGAAGATCGGTCACCAAAGACTTAAAAGAAGGAGAAAGCGATGAAAGTAAGACCAATGCCCTAGTCTTCTCTTTAACTTTCTCACCAACACTGAGGAGGTCGATGAGGATCTTCTGAAAGTTACTGAGATGCTTCTGCATGCTTTGTCTCTCACTTATTTATAATTGGTAGAACTGCTTCTAGAGAAAGAGCATATTGGTGAGGAACTTCACCATGTACATCTCTTCGAGCTTCGTCCACATCACCATCAGAAAAGTCTCACCAAGTATATGGATCACCACATCATCTGCTAGGTACAAGCAGATCATACTCACCGTCTGCATCTGGAGCCATCTTCAATTTTACATCTCCATGGTAGTCGACTTCTCTTCACATAAGAGAGCATCGATCAACTCCTATTGAATGAGCACGTCTTTCATCCTCACTTATCATAAGGAGAAATTACTCTTTCCATCATATCGATTGATCTCCATCTTGATTGAGTCTGATTTTTTTATCTTCTTCAATCTTGATCACCACTCATTGCAGCAGGAAGAAAGAAGAAATAAAAAATACAATCAAATATGTGGATCAGTCAAAAGCTCTCTCCATGGGGCATGCAAGGTTCACTATAAGAAAAAAAATTTACAAGAGAAGATCACACTCTCAACTCTCGTACATCAATCTCTCTCTCTCAATAAGAAACACTCCCTCACAAAGCTCTCTCTCTAGGAGATCCCCTGAAACGACTACTGTTTGCTGCCTGACAGTCTACCTGAAGCCCCTACTTTTGCTCTATATCAGCATCCTCTCCAAGGTCTGCTGCTGCTGTCGAAACTCTCTCTCGACTGCTGCCGACTCTCTGTCAAACCATCATGCTACCACATTGTTCTTTGCTATCCATAGGGCCTTTTAAAGGCCTCAAACCCCAATGAAATCATGTCCTATGCGAATCTAGACTCTTGTTAAGACTCAAATAAGCCATCTGACCGTCGGATCACTCTTGCTTGCTTTCAGGCCGTCGAATCATGCAATTGTACACAAACCAGTGCCGAAAACCCTTGTAGACTATGTGAAAATACAGTGGACCACTAAAAGGTCCATGGAAGGGATGTAGACCATGAGAAATGCTTGGGAAACCTATAGACCATGCATGTGGACCACGTCCGATCCATGCTACCACCATGGACTGCGCCATCATTGTTGGTGTGGTGGACCACCATGCACCGCACGGTCTGGGCCTCGCTTGCTCACGGGCTATGCTCGTGGCTCACGCACTAGGCCGTGCGCCCACATGTTGTGCCATGTGCAGCTACAGGTCGTGCACCTACGGTTTGGGCCATGGCCTACTGTAGGCTTGGTTCTGCATTGTGGGCTCCTCTCTGGGATGTTGTGGGTTCCTTTTTCACATGGACTTCATCTGTGGGTCGAACTCAAGGCATTTTCTCAAAACAAGATCCGTGGATGTCGAAGAACTATCATCAACAAGATCTGAGGACATCGAAGAACCATCCTTGACAAGATTCGAGGATGTCAAAAGTTTTCACATCTGATTTTGTATGTCGATGGAGCTTCGAATGCACAAAGATGTTGGATCGAGCTCATTCTTGCCAACCTGGATGGAGTTATAATGGAGTGTGCCCTCTGATTTAACTTTAGAGCCTCAAATAACAAGGCCAAGTATGAAGCCCTGATCGTTGGACTTCATCTAGTGAAAGAACTCGGGTTGAAGGATATCAAAGTCTTCACTGACTTGCAACTTATCATCGAGTAAGTCCTGGGTGAGTATGAAGTTCGAGGTCCAATGATGGTGAGGTATCTACAAAATCTCAAGGAGATATCGATAGCTTTTTGAACATTGGATATCCAACAGATACTTAGGTTGGAGAATGCCCAAGATGATGCCCTCTTTCATCTCTCCATCTCAAGTTTGACCAATCACAATGACAAGTCTTCGTCGAGCATCTATAGGTTCAGAGTATCGATGGGCCCATGGTGCTTCAGGTTGAATATGAGTCATGCTAAATGGATCCCATCATCAACTACTTGAAAAGGAAGAATTACCTTTTGACCCCATTCAAGATTGAGCAATCAAATAACAAGTACTATGATACGTGTACCTGGATGGAAGACTTTACAAGAAGTCTTGGTCCCTACCTTTACTCCATTTTCTATGTACCTCTGAGGCCAACTATGTTTTTGGGAAGTACATGAAGGTATCTACAGTAATCACTTGAGGAGCAGATCATTAGCTTATAAGCTCATCCGACAAGGATATTACTGGCCGACCATATAAAAGGAGAAAATTGAACTCATCAAACGATGTGAATAATGTCAAAAGTATGCCAGCAACCAAAAGGACTAGCAGCTAAACTCACATCAATCGTTGCTCCTTGCTCTTTTGCTATATGGAGAATCAATATCCTCAAACTATTTCCACAAGCGATCGAGTAAAAGAAGTTCCTAATCATAGCGATTGACTACTTCACCAAATGGATTGTAGCTGAGCCCTTGGCACAAATTATCGAGGCAAAAGCTTAGAATTTCATATAAAAATCAATCATATATTGATTTAGGCTTCCACGAGCCGTTATCATTGATAATGGGCACTAATTTGACAATCAAAAATTCAAGAATTTCTGCTCGGAGCTCCATATTGATCATAGGCTCATCTCTGTTGGACATCCACAGTCTAATGGAGAGGTCGAGGTGATCAATTGCACTATTCTGTAGGGACTGAAAATCAAACTCAGCCAAGCAAAGAGAATATGGGTAGAAGAACTCTACAATATCCTATAGATGTATCGATAACACCTCAGACAACAACTAGAAAAAATCCCTTCAACCTCACATTTGGAGCTGAAGCAATTATTTTCATTGAGATCGGGATACCGTTGACAAGACTTGAGCTCTATGATGAGTAGGAGAATCTCAATCGATTTTGAACAAGTTTAGATTTGCTTGAAGAAATAAGAGAAAGAACTCGGATCAGGATGGCCTTGCACCAGCAATGAGAAGCCCACTACTATAACATCCGAGTTAAAGCAAAGACCTTCCAAACTTACAGAACGGGGCAAATTAGCCCCAAACCAGGAAGGACCATATTAGTCACAGAAGTGATTTGACCTGGAGCACACAAACTAGAGACCCTCGACGGCACTCAGATTCCTTAGATATGGAACTTAGAGAATCTTCGGATGTACTATTAGTAAGTAGTGTAATTACTTTGACCATACCAATAAAATCATTTCTTCAAGTTTTTACAAATAAAAAGGTTTAATGAGGACCAATGACAATCATACATTCTCGGTAATCAATCGAGTACAACCCTTCAATGAATGATCCCTCAAAGATATCTCAGCTCTGACAGAGACCTCTAAAATTATATTCAGTAAGATACTAATAATGATGATGATAATGGGATATTTAGACACCAAACTGAGTCTCGAATAATTGGATCAAAGGATCGATCTCTCAGAGATATCTTGGCTCAAGCTAAGACCTTCGAAATATTTATCTGTAGGTGCCAATACTGAGAAGATATCTTGAACCAAGTTAGGTCCTCCAAAAGTGAATGTCTCGAAAATGAACCAACAACAAACTTTGAGGTCAAAAATCAACCGACAAAAATGACTTGGCAAAAATATAACCAAATACTCAATTCGGGATAGGCCTCGAAAGTCTTCATTGGGCAACATATGATCTCGATTAATGTGGAGAATTAATACACCTTGGTGACTCTCCATCAATAGCTAAAAAAGCTCAATTTATCTAAAGCCAATGACTTGGCAAAAATTCTAGTCAACAAGCCAACAAACACTGATGACACAAAGAAGTGCAAGCATTCAGAGAAGAGGTAAGTACAATGAAAATATACTTTTCATTAAGTAAAGCTTTTTATCTACAAAAAAGTGCCCGAAAGAACCAACAAAAAGTAAATATAGAAAGGTAAAGACCTAGTCTTCATCCAAAAAAAATGCTTCGACCTCCTCGTCACTGTTATCGGGGTAGAGGTGACTAAGGTCTAGTTTTGGGACCATATGCTTCAGGCGGGCTTTATAGTCTTTAAAGCCCTGAATGAAGGTGGCAGCAGAGGCATTGACGATCTCCTCCTTGAAGACCACTGAAGCCTTGTACTCCTCAATATAGCGATATTGAGCCTTGATGGGAATCCACAAGGAAGAGTTGGGGACCCTCCCCATCACCCCTAGGTAAGGGAGGGTTCGCCCTGAGCCCTACAAGGTGAGGTAGAGCCCAACTCGACTGAGGAGCTTGAGATGACTCTGAGACAATCGAGTAGCAAAAGCAGGGAGCTCCACCTAAGCACTCACCCTCTTAGATAAGGATTCTTCATGGGAAGAGGCCATTTGGTTCTTTACCACTTGCTTGACAGACCATGAAGATGGTTTCATGGCTAATAAAAAGGAGAAAGAACTTTCTCTAACAAATACAACAACAAAAAGTGGCTAGCGATTGGATGGCAAAAGTCTATCGGGAAGAGGGTCCATTTATACAAACTTTGGACGGTGCAGATATGATCATCAAATCGTCGCATTGTGCCACTTGGCTAACTCTGAAGCCGCAAACCTTGCGACTCTTCATTGAATCCTTATCTGATCAAGTCCCATAGAACAATCACAAGGGATGCCTTGGAACTTACCATGACCAGCCACATGGCGAGATTGAGTAGGTCCAGGGTGGTTTCTAGATTTAATTCCTCTAGGATGGTTCAACTACCAAGAAGACTACTTCTTCTAAGACAAATACCTCAAACTTGGATAAAATGAAGTTCATTCTATTATGGATCTGCATGGCACTAAATTGCACTAATAATTAAAGTGCAATTCGCAAAGCGACACACCGAGTCAATGGAAATTATAAAGCAATAAGATGGTCCACTTGAAATATCGTCAACTCGGATTCGCCCGGACATATGTTAAGGAGAAATACTGCTTCATTCGAAATAAATGCCTTGAACTCAGAAGTGGGAGGCAAATATTATAGAGTGATACTACCTCAGCCATTTTCCTCAGAACTTATCCACTAACATCCTCTTCAGATTGGCTTCCATCCAACCCTCTACTTGGATGCCTACTGAACCCAGGTTCAAGATTTTGCTGACGACATGAGATGAAGCCCTACGACGATGCTGATACAGATACATCCAAGGTGGAGCTTCGGTAATCAACCTCAGGCAACCAACCTATTCAGCCACATAAGGAATTAGTTGGAATCTTCTCAACAAACTCCTAGAACATGGACTAACTTAGTAGGCGGACTCCCTATCCTAATGACGTAACAAAGCATGATCTAGCCTACCGACCTATGTAATGACCTACAACTCTACCTCTATATAAAGAGGTAATGAGGAGATCCTTGAGATAAGCTCTGCTCCAAATTAGATAGAATGCCCCTTGCACTCTCGTCCTTCTCTCTCTCTCCTTTTTACTGTTTTTAAGCTCCGACTGAATTAGGCATTGAAGAATCTCCCGTCAGAGGGCTCCCAGTGAATGCGAACTTCTTTGTAGGTCCCTTGTGGCATCTTGGTTCCTGGACTGGCGATTCATCCTCCGCCATATTAGCTCCCACCGAAGTCTTGATGCAACAACATTGTATAAATTTTATCCCAGATCTATTACATATAACTTAATAGTTATCATAATTTCCTAGTTTCTTGCATAAAGGCTTGATAATAAAATTTTTGCATGCAACCTGATGGATGAAACAATATTCCTAAAGTTCTACCAAAGAAAAAGATATTCCTAAAGATAAATTTTCTACTCTTTTTTGTTGGTACAAACTCTCTTTAAATATTTGTAGTAGTTTTTTGTCATGTTTTTTTGTTATTGATATTGACTCTAGAGGGTCGATGACTCTATCTTTCTTTGTTTCTCCTTCCATATGTGGCATAGATGCATATCATAGAAATTCACTAGACAATAAAAATTTAGAAAAAAGAGAAAAGGACAAGTCTGACAAATGCGATTCTTTAAGCAAAGCCCTCCATGGCATTGTGTGAACCACGTCCAACTTAAAATCAAAATAAGAGTAAATTGAATAAATGCCTAGATTAAGCTTTGTAACTTGTATATGTCGTAGAAGAATGTAATATGGCAATTCTGTATTTTTAACCTGCTACTTAGGTTCAAATATTTAGAAATTAATTAATTAATTAATCAATGCATTAAATAGTTAATTAATTATAGTTTTTAACTTATACTACTATAGTCTCTAGGCTGCCCAAGTCTAGAACTAGCTTGCTAAGAAGAAAGCAACCTGACAGGTTGGTAAGAAAGAAGGCAACAAATAAAATAAAATAGCCAACACTACTATTGGTTTGCATGGTTTACCCATATAAGTAATTCTTTTTACACCACATGTGGTGTAGAAAAAATGCACCACCCACTTGATTGGGCCACGTAGCCACTACTTTCTAACGCATATTTAATACTCATAGTTCTCTTTTTTCATTTAAAATTTTGAATGATGAAAATATCCCTCCTCTTTTGAAAAAATTATGACATTTTGTGGCTATATTATGACCTCTTGCAGTCAAATTATGACTTTCTGTTCATAATTTTGCTATCAAACATCATAAGAAGGGAGGGATATTTTATTATTAAAATTTATAAATTTTAAATGACGAAAATGCCCTACGAATTTTTAAATGATGAAAATGTCCTTCTTTCTTTATTATTTCTGAAAAAAATTATGACTTTCTATATATAGAAAGTCATAATTTGACTGCAGGATGTCATAATATGACCACAGGATGTCATAATTTTTCAGAGCAAGAGGGATATTTTATCATTCAAAATTTTAACAAAAAAGCAAAAGTACAAGTATTAAATATGCTATTAAATGTGCATTAGAAAGTGGTGCTATGTTCTCTAATGCGGTTGGGTGGTGTGCTCCACATCACTTTTTTGCACTGCATACGGTGCACAAAGATTTTCTCTTACCCATATACAAACTAATCAATCAAGCCCCTACCCCGGATGTAATGGCCCAATCTGGCACAATCCACTTGGTTGGCCAAACCCAGCCACTGCCCTACATAGCTGGATTATGTGTGGCACATGCATGATGGCAGTAGAAGACTCATAATTTTTGAGAAACTCTAGGATAGAGTCGAAGTTTTGGGGCCTCTAGGATCCCAGAGTTCTCTATAAAATAGACGCCCCTCTTCTATAAGTCCTTGACGAGCATTGCACCTCCTCCCTCTCTCTCCTCTTCTCCTTGTTTTTTGCCATTTTGCTTCTGCTATAGCCATCAAAAATTAGGACTGGAGTATGCCGCCAGTATCGAGATAAAGCCCTAGACTTTCTTCCTTTTGTTTTCTCCTCTCCATGGCCCTAAAAACCACCACCGGCTAAGAAATTCCTTGAAAATTAAGGATCCACTATTTTCTTCTTTCTTCTTTTATATGGCCATCTCCATTCCTGACCTTCATCAATGAGGGTCTCACCTTCTCTCGTGTATCAGGCTTGGCCGAAGCCATAGCCTTAACCACTAGTGAGTGGGCCGAGATCCAAAAATGAATGAACAAAGAGCATCCTATTAATCCTTAATTATTTTTGGATGATTTCTATGCCTCTTCTTATCGGTCGCTGCCGCCATCAATGGAACCTTGCTGCATTCTATTGGAGCATTGGATTTGCAATCGTATCTCACTAGACCATTAGCATCCCTTCCTTTTTCTCTTCCTCTTCTTCTTCTTCTTCCTTGGGAATGCAAGGGGAGGTCTTCCTCTTATATGTTCCCAAAATATGACAAAGAGAAAAAAAATTCCATCCACGTTTCTCTCTCTCCACCAAGTCCATGGACCCCAATAAAGGGTTTTGGCCTTTTTGTGGACCCTAGCTAACCCTTGGAAAATGGGGTCTTTAATCGGCCTAGTTGCCGTGCTGTGTATCAACTCCAACAACCCCGGCCTCCCCTTCTCATTCTAAGAGAGGCAAAGCATCCCTTTTCTCTCTATACAAGATCTATGGACTCTGGTATTGAGTCCCCCATCTCTATTTTCTATGGAGCCAAGTTGACTTTAGCAAAGACGCCCTAAACCTTCCTAGTATGTAGGCAGCCTATGAGACCGGCCACTCTGGCCATTATTGAGCATCCCTGAGATCCATTATTGATGATCCCTTGATGAAATCTTTTGGCCTCGATCAAGTTTGTGTCATGATTCCTTATTTGAATCGCTTAGATTTGACCATCCGAAGCTGTCGAACACCATCACTTGACCAATCGTTCCCTTTCTCTCTCTTAAATGTTTATTCTTTTACACCTATTGAATATGAACTAATTATGTATTTAACATATTTAAATAGATTTAGCCGATTCGCCTAGTGAATTTTGAAGGTTTATAGTGAAAGAGATAAGTAGATCTTATACTTCTTATTAATTCTCAACTTTCATATTTTTCTATACATATTGTTTGTTATTGATAATATCATATTTTCTCAAAATAAGGGTCAATATATGTATTAGGATAATAATGCTTCATTATGAAAAGTGGTTCCATGAATATTTTTAAAGAAATATAATTTGTTCGTGAAACATAAATCTTATCAAATGATGCTTTATTATGAAATGTAGTTCTGTGAATTCTTTTAGTGAAAATAGTTTGTTCATGAAATATAAATCTTATCATGCCATTTGGTGTTTTTCCCATTTACCTATGTATATGTTTTTAAGCAAAAGTATCAATAATTTAAGGACTCTCAGATAGCTATGCAGCCTCTAGAATATGAGGTCAATCAACATCCTAGAGCTAGAATCTACAAACAAAGGCCCTGCCACTAAGTATAAAATAAACATATGAAATATGATACCTTGTTGATTATGAACACAGGTGCTATCACGAGTGTAGGGTAGCCTTAGTATACGTATAAACAATGTTTTGAATTATGATATGGCAAAATAGAAAAAATGATTCAAGAATTTATTACAATAAAACATTGAACCATGTTTATAGAATATTGATTATCTATGTATGCATTGTTGATTATGCCTTGTTTTATTAGAATGTACTATGAAATCTTCTATTTTGCAATAATGTTATTTTTGATTTGGTAAGGTAGTATAAGTTTTATTTATTGAGTTGTGTAGCTCATATCTATATTTATTTTTTTTCCTTTCTTGATGAATAGGTTTACTGGAAATGAAGAATGGTCTGGGCTTGGAGTTTCTACTATCAAGCTTTATGATTTTTTTGCAAAATTTTAGTTCTTTAATTGAATATAAATTCATAGTCAGTGGCTTTTTGAATTTGAAAGTTATAGATTTCGGTAGCTAAATTTGGAATTAGGTACTCTTAACTAGCTTTTATTTAATTATTTGATGGATGATGCATTTAGATATTTTATTTTGTTTGAGATTATGATTGTTGGCTTCATGTTATCATATGTTATATCTCTCAATAGCATGGCCAAGTTATATCCCCGATTTGGGGTGAGATAGAAGATATTTTAGAATACCCAAGGGTTTCATCTTGTGAATAGAATAAGCCAACATCTCAATAATTAATTAGCCAATCTAATAGAATAAGCTAAAATTATATTGATCTCATAAAATCAAGCCAAGAAGGATAGAATCAAGCCAAGATCTCGAGAATTAAAGATCAACTATGATCTCAGCAATTAAAAAATCTATAATAACTAGTAGTACTATCTTTAAATATTTTTTCTAATTTCTCTCCTCTTATTGTATATATTCCATAGCTGTCTATCATTTTGTATAGCCACACATCACTTTTGTATAGCCATACTTACTATTTTTTGTGGCTCATTGTAGTTAAATATTAACTCATGCTTGGAGGAAAGGGATAAGAAAGTGGACCATCAATTTGTCATGGTATTAGAGCCATTTGAGAGTTATGTGAGTCCTTTTGAAGATTAGCAACATCAGCATATGATTATCACCCAAGGATCGTACTTGGGTTTGTTCTTCATTAGCTTTAACTAATAAATATGATCTACACTTTTGTTCTCACAAATCTGGTTGCTTGATTTCTTTATAAGATGGATTTTGATAAATCAGATACTATAACTATTAAATTCAATGGGAAATTATGCTTTTAGGAATTTCATTTTCATACCTTTGCTGAAGGCAAGGATCTCCCAAAAATCCTTGATGGTTCTATACCAAAGCCTCAAGATGACAAAGAAAGAAGTTAGTAGAAAATAAAGAATACTAGAGTTATCACTTAGATCTGGAATTCTGTTGAGAGATATTACTCTAAGCTTAAGATTATTTAAAATAGCCAATGAGATATGGCAACATCTGAAGAAAGTTTATTCCCAAACTAATCAAGTAGGATAATTTGATATAGAATTTAATATTATAAGATGATAGGGATATTCAAAGCTTTTATGTTGAACTTCTAAAATTATGGACTGAATGAGATATGATATCTATATCTTGTCACAAGTTCAACCTATGAAGAACTTAAGAAAGAAATGTTGAAAAAAATGCCCCGAATTCAACCACAGGAGCAGAAACTTAGATGCGGAGAAGCCCAAATTGAAGAACACATTGTGAGGAGCTCAAAAATGTGAAATAGTGGGACCTACAGTGTGCGGAGCAGCGGGCCCACAGTGCACCGACCAGAAGGCAGCTAGGGGGCCGTAGGGGGTGGCCCAATAGCTAGTGCAGGCTAGCCACATGTGAGCATAGCCCGTAGTGTGCGGAACCATGCAGGCATGTGTAGGCCGGCCGCAGGCACGGCCCAGGCCCAGGCCCAGGTGGGCCGCGCCTGTGCGCGGCTCACACGACCTCCTCACGCAGTCCATGTGCGGTGCATGGACTAGCAGCATTTCACACCGCATTTTACAGGCGCGGCTCACACGACCTCTTCACGCAGTCCATGTGCGGTGCATGGACTAGCAGCATTTCACACCGCATTTTACATGGTATATGGTGGACCGACGGATATTTCAGATTGATTTCTCATGGCTTACAGCAAATCTCATGGATCGGGTGGCCTGTTGCATGATCCGACGGCTCGCTGAGCATTGCAGGATTGATCTGACGGCCCAAACGGCTTGCAGGTGTGATCTGAGTGGATTGGTGCACGATCAAGCGACTGGCAATGCACACAGAAGCGATCAGATGGGCCAGAGACTAGTTAGACTCCGATCAGGAGTCTTTCTTCAACTCAGTGTGGGTTTTAGGGCTTTAAACAACCCTATGGGCGAATAGAATCATGAGGCAGTCGGCAGAGAGTCATAAAGAAGTCGACATAAGCTCAGGCAGCCATTGAGAGAGAGTTTGATAGAGCATCGAGCATGAGTAGTAGGCATAGTAGATGCAGGCAGAGCCTAGTAAAGTGCCAGGCAGAGCAACTACAGAGAGGCATGATGTAGCGGTTTGCTCCACAGAAAGCATCTAGGGGTGTCGAGGATCTTGGTACTAGCAGGCCTGTGAGAGGGTCTCCTTGAGAAATTTGAGAGAGCTTTTGTGAGGGTAGCTTCTAGTTAAGAGAGGTGTGTATATGAGAGTTGAGAGTGTGTGTTCTCTTCTTGTATTGTTTTCTCTTTTATAGTGAATCTTGTATGTCCTATGGAAGTAGCACTTGGGCTATTTCATGTTCTTGATTGTGTGTCTTATTTTATTTCTTCTTTCTTCCTACTGCAATGAATGGTACCAGATCCGCAACAAGTGGTATCAGAGCAAGTGATATCATAATAATTGGTATTAGAGTCGGGTTGGTACTAGGTGCAAGTTGCGGTGGTGGTGATCAAGATTGAAGATGAGAAGACATGTGTAATCAAGGTGGAGATCTATTATGAAGGGTTGATCAATGCTCTCTTATGCAAGGAGCCGTCTACATGGAGGATGCTAGTGGGAGCCCAGTGCAAGGTAGAGCTTCAGGTGGAGATGGATCAGGCATGGGATGAGAGACTTGGGAGGATGATTCACGACGTCATGAGGTGGCTACCTCAAGCAAGTCTCAGGTTAGGAGGTGCACAACACGTGATAGAGATAGGATCGAGCAGTTTGATTTGACTTTCATGTTTGCTCATCCATGAGTAATAGGTGATTGCCCAAAATATAAGGGCGAGAAGATCCAAAAGCTCTCAAAGTCAGGTAGAGGCAGAATATCGAGTCAAGATGGAGATTGTTGAGAAAATACCTCAAATTCGACCACAAGAGTAGAAACGTAGATGCAGAGAAGTCCAGATTGAAGAGCACATCGTGAGGAGCCCAAAATATGGAATAGTGGGACTTTTAGTGTATGGAGCAGTGGGGCTCATAGTGCATAGGCCAGAAGGCAGCTAGGGGGTCGTAGGGGGTGGCCCAGCAGCCAGCATGGGCCAGCCACATGCGGGTGCAGCCCGCAGCATGCGAACATGTGTGGGTGCATAGGCCAGCCACGGCCGGCCCAGGCCCAGGCCCAGGCGGTCACGCGCGCAGACGTGGCCTGCGCGACCTCTTCATGCAGTCCACGTGCAGTGCATGGACCAATGGCATTTCACACCATGTTTCATGCAGTGTATGGTGGACCAATGGAATTTCGATTGATTTCTCACAGCTCACAGTAAATCTTATGGATCGGGTGGCTTGTTGCATGATCCGACGGCTCATTGAGCATTGCAGGATTGATCTGACGGCCCAAATGACATGCAGGTGTGATCTAAGTGGATTGGTATGCGATCAAGTGGTTGGCAATGCATGCTGGAGCGATTGGATGGGCTAGAGGCTGGTTGGACTCCGATCAGAAGTCTTCTTGAACTCAGTGTGGGTTTAGGCTTTAAACAGCCCTGTGGGCAAATAAACAATGAGGTAGTCGATAGAGAGTCATGAAGAAGCCGATGGGAACTTAGGTAGCCATCAAAAGAGAGTCCAACAGAGCGCCAAGCATGAGCAGCAGGCAGAGAAGATACAGGCAGAGCCCAGCAAAACATCAGATTGAGTAGCTACAGAGAGGCATGATGTAGCGGTTTGCACCACAAGAAGCATCCAGGAGTGTCAAGGACCTTGGTCCTGGCAGGCCTGTGAGAGGATCTCCTTGAAGGATTTGAGAGAGCTTTTGTGAGGATGGTTCTAGTTGAGCGAGATGTGTATATGAGAGTTGAGAGTGGGTGTTCTTCTCTTATATTATTTTTTCTTTTATAATGAAGCTTGCATGCCTCGTGAAAGTAGCACTTGGGCTATTCTACGTACTTAGTTATGTGTTCAGTTTTATTTCTTCTTTCTTCCTATTGCAATAGGTGGTACTGGATCTGCAACAAGTGGTATGGTATCAGAACAAGTGATATCACAACAAGAAAGAGATTGTAATAGGGTGACATAATTCCTTATAAAACTTAGGCCAGAATTTGAGAATGTTAAAGCTAACATCATGAATCGGGGTATTTGAGACCTTGATTCTATTCTTAATGAACTCATTCGAGAAGAATCTCGACTAAATACACAAGTTGTGTTAGATGCTAAAAATAATTATGCAGATACTATCTTTTTACTTTCATGACATGACCCAATCAAAATAGAGCTCAAGCAACATTCAGTGTAGGTATTATCATAAGTTTGGACATGTGCAATTTTATTATAAGAAGAGAAATCTATGCAACTACCATAAGAAGATGGGGCATATAATCTTAGAAGGTCACCTTCTATAGAAGAATAAGCAAAGCAAGCCAGTTTTCTTTACATCTAATGGAGAACAGAAAAAGTTCAACATACCTAATAATAATCTTACTCAAGAGGTAATTCAATAGATGATATAAACTACATTACAGTCTACTCTACTAGGTATTCTCTTCTGCTTTCTTTGTTGTTGGTTTATCAGGTAAAGGAATCAAATCATCTCCCTGGTTTCTTAATTCTAGTGCTTTCAATCATATGTCCGAACAAAAATATGCTTTTTCTAAACTTAAACCACATTCATCAAGCCATTCTATCATTACTGTTAGTAGAAAAAAATTACCCATCACATTGGAACTGTTTGCTGAACAGATAAATCTAAGAAAATCTTATTTCTTCCTAATATCTTTTATATTCCAAAATTAGTTGCAAACCTAGTTTTTGTTGGACAATTGACTGATTAAAATTATTTGATGAAGTTTTCTCTTAATGGCTGTGATATACAGGACCTTCAAATGAGGAAATGATTGGAAGGGCATAGGAAAGGCATTTGTTCCAACTCAATATGGAGGTGCAACCTTCTTCATCGTTATGTCTTTTAATCTATCCATCTCTCTTTTCTGCAATAAACTTAGAATCTTTGGCACAGTCATCTCGGACACCCTCATGCTATTAGATTGAGCATATGTTTAAGTCTATGTCTCTTGAGCATAAGTGTCAAAATTGTGCTCTTGAAAAAGCTTCCAAATTATCTTTTCTTCTAGTAATACCAAAGTTGATGAACCATTTGATTTGATCCATAGTCATTTATGGGGTCCATCTCCAATTCTTTCTTGACTAGGTTATAGATATTTGTTTATTCATCGATCAGTATACAATATTTTCTTGGATTTATTTCTTGCATGCTAAATCCAAACCAAAATATAGCCAAAATGTTTATCACTATGGCTGAAATACAATTTGAAAAATAATAAAATATTCCATTCAAATCTAGGTAGAGAGTTTTGCTTTCTAGAACTTCATTTTTCACTGAAAAAAATTTTACCATAATAATCTTGTCCTAGAACTCCTGAGCAGAATGGGATGGTAGAAAGAAAGAATCATCATATTGGTGAAATAGCTCGAATCCTATTGATTGAGTCATATGTTCCCTTTCAATTTTGAGTAGAGGCCATTCATACATTAGTATATCTCATTAATCGATAATCTACATTGATTCTTGACAATAAATCATGTGGTCTGGTCTTTATAATAAACCACTAGACTATTCTTGCCTTCATGCCTATGGAGGTACTTGCTTTGTTTTACTACCTCCCCATGAACAATATAAATTATCTTCTAAGGCTGCAAAGTGTGTGTTTCTTGGATATAGTGATAAACAAAAGGGCTATCTTTGTTATAATTCACAAATAAAGGTATACGTGTCTCTCATCATGATGTCTTCTTTGAAAATTCTTATTATTATTTATCATCTATGTTCCAAGAGTCTACTCAATCTATTTCATTCTTATTTGATTTCTCATCCAGTATGCTTTTAGAGACTATTAACATAATAGGTGTTGAAAATGCTCCTCCATATTCAATAGTGGAAACACCAACAATGCCCCTACTGATAATACTCATGAACGTTCTATATAAAAGTCTTTGCCAAGCTCCCTGTGCCTATTGAGAGTACCAATCGACCACCACTTCGACATTCTACTCATTGCAACTTTGGTCAAACATGATTATTCTCCTAAATGATATGATCCTTCTACTTCTTTCTTAACCAGTATTGACTCTATTTTGATTCTTTCTATCTATAAACAAGCAATAGAGCTTGAATGTTGGAGAAAAGCAATAGCAAAGGAGATTTATGCCCTTGAGATAAATCAAACTTGGGACTTAGTTCCTCGACCACATGATGTATTTATGATTGGCAGTAAGTGGGTGTATACTACTAAAATAAAGCCTGATGGTTCTCTTGACAGATATAAAGCACACCTTATGGCCTAGGGATATAAGCAGGAATATGGGATTGGCAATGAAGAGACATTCTCTTTAGTAGTTAAAATGATAACTATTTGCACATTACTTGTAGTAGCCATTGCTAAAAGATGGTCTTTGTATCAAATAGATGTAAAGAATATCTTTCTATATGGCATTCTTAAAGAAATTATTGTTGAAAATATATCTCAAAAGTCAATCGTCAACCTGTTGACGGTTAAGCAACCTTGTATTGTAATTGATTTG
>KE505220.1:397301-416463 GCA_000441515.1 Elaeis oleifera | reverse complement strand
TTTATTTAGTCTTCCGCTGTCTGATCATGAAAAATTTCAAGATCTAATCCTGAAATCCTAGATCTGATTCCTTCAATTATCTATATGGAGCCTCCTCCTAGATATTATCCTCTCGGTTTGAATTTGGTGTGCAAACTTCGTAAGTCACTTTATGGTCTCAAGCAAGCTACTCGAACATGGTTTGAAAAATTTGATTCTACTATATATTCTACTGATTTTCAACGAAGTTCTAATGATAACTCATTATTTACTCCTCACTCCACTAATGGGATAATTATCCTTTTATTATATGTTGATGACATGATTATAACAAAAGTGACAGCAAAGGAATTATTGAGTTAAAGTGCTTTCTACAAGGTTCTTTCATATGAAAGATCTTGGTTTTCTCAGTTACTTTCTCGGTTTGGAGGTCTCCTATATGACTAATGGTTTATTCCTTAGTCAAAAAAATATACCAAAGACTTGATCAAGTGAGCCAATTGAGAGATAACAAGATTTGTTCTACACCAATGGAACTTAATATAAAATTGAAGTGAGAAGATGGGCAGCATATATCAAATCCAACTTTAAACAGATGCTTGATAGGAAGTCTTATCCATTTGACCACAACTAGACCAGAGATTTTCTTTGCAATACAAATTGTGAGTCAATTTGTTCTAATCCATGTCGAATGCATCCTACTATACTACATCGTATCATTCGATATTTGAAAGGAACACTTGATTGTAGCTTATTTTCCCTTTAAATTCTTCTCTTACTCTTACTATATTTGCAGATGTAGATCATGCTAGATATCTTGACATAAGATGTTTAACCACTGGTTGGTGTGTTCATCGCTAATTTCATGAAAATGCAAAAAGCAAGATAGAGTTTCTAAATCTTCAATAGAGGTAGAATATCGAGCCATGTCCTCTGCTTTGAAATTCTGTAGCTTCAACAGACTATAAGAAAAGCTATGATTTTCTATGATTTTTTCTATGGACTTTTTTCTCCAAGAATTATTTGTGAATTTTTTGTGGATGTGCTTGTAGATTGAGTTTAGCTGAACTTTTTTTGTGAAAATCAAATTTGCAAGAAAGATGCAGATAATTGCTTACAAATTTTTATTCCTTAAAAAAATCTATAGGAAATATTCTACCATATAGCAAAAAAATATTTATTTGACGGATGAAGCGGTACCTGCTATTTTCTTAGAATTTTCTATCTACATGAAAATCATAGGAAAATCTATAGAAATATTTTTATGGATTTTTTGTGAATATGAGCTGCGACCTAAAGATTTATTTCCTAAGGATTTACCTACAAATTATTTTTTCTAAGGATTTATATGTGGATATGTTTTCTAGGGATTTACCTGGGGATTATTTTTTCTAGGGATTTATCTAGGGATTTTTATTCTTGGTGATATATATGCAAATTTTACTGTAAATTTTTTTACTACAAAATTAGCTATAGATTTATCTAAATTTTTTTAAAATTTATTTTCTTTTATCATTTTATGTTTTTATGAAATATTTTGAAGATTCAGTAAAGATTTCACTCTTATACTTATTTAAACATTATCTTAACAATACTTTTGTGCAAAGTTTGATATATATTTCTTTAAAATTTAACATTTTCATAACTAATTAAGAGCTGCTATTGTCCAACTAGATAACCCAAGATGGGGGAGTGAATTGGGTTATTAAAATTTAAATAGATATTTGCTCAATTAACCAATTTACTCTTAGTGAAATAGTGTAGTGAGAGCTAAATGAGAATGCAAGTAAGAAGAGAGCAAGCACACACACTCAAAGACATAATAATTTTACAATGGTTCGGTGCATTTCCAGCATCTACATCCAGTTTTCAAGCAATCTCTTAGGAGTTTCACTATAATTTAATCTATTTAAGATTACAGTTGAATAGCTATCTGCACTATAATAATTTTGTAGTTGGATAGCAATCCCCTTGGGAGTTCCACTATAATAATTTTATGACATCTTACACTATTTTATGACTATCTGTACTATTTCATGACTTTCGATGAAGTTAATGTTTTATGACTTCTGGCATATCATGCACTGTTTATGACTTCAAGCATATGGTTTGAGATTTGAGATTTGAGAGGAGATGGTGAGATCTGGAGAGGATGGACCAAAGAAAATAAGTTATAGGACTTGCAGTTTGGATGAAGGAAGGTTTTGGAGAAAAGTGAAGGTTTATCCACTATAGGTCGGGTGGAAAGATGGGTTTGGAGAGATGGAAGCTAGATCTAGAGATTTTGGGAGGAATTGTAGGAGTTAGTATGGTGCTTGCAAGTCTTGGAAGGCCACAGAAGGAGTCAGAGTGTTGGCTCTGGGTGACTAGGACAGGTGTGGTCCTAGGACTAGGATAGGAGTGGTCCTAGGGTGGAGGCGGTGCGTAGCTCTCCATGGACTTGAGGTTCAGGCGATGAAAACTTTGAGGGGCTTAGTTGGGGCTTCAGATTTTTAAAGACCCATGGTGGAGCAAGGAACCAGAGTTAGGGCTAAAGACTGCAAAGAATAGCAGATTTAGAGCACTAGATCGACTCAGATTGAGACTAGATCGATCAAGTCACAGAGGGTATGCCAGACAGAAGACAACATCTCAAAAAATTTATTATGGCATGCAGGTGAGTCGACTCAGTCTTAGTCTGAGTTGACTTAGTCCCAGATTAGTTGACTCAGTTTGAGACTAAGCCAACTCAATTGCACAAGCAGAGCAACATAAGATTTTAGCATGGGTCTAGGATTGGGTTTGATCCTAGCTAGGAGTCTTAAGGCCTGGTTTGATAGGTCTTAAGGGAGCTAACTCAGAGATTGGACTGGAATTAAGTCTAAGGGATAAGAGCATGTGAGACATGGGTGTACATGGGCTCGGTGAGTACTTTCATGCATGGGTTAGCCAAGAGAGTTTTTGGCCAGGCCTATTGGCTATGTACATATATACATAAGTTATATTAGGATTGCATGAAAAGTGGAATATAGATCTTTTCTTCCTCAATCTCTCTTCTCTCTTTCTCTAGTTTTGCCACCCCAGGTCTTGAAAAAACCCTAGAGAAGGGGGATGCCTCCCTCAAGCTCTAGGAGGGAGGTGCCCCATCATAGATCCAGGTAGTGAATCGATGTTCACTGCCTTCAGAGAGTTTGGATCTATCATAGATCTCCTCAAGTACAGACAGAAGATCCAGAGGTTCTTGACCAGTGTAGTCAAAATTTTTCTAACAAGTGGTATCAGAGCCTAGTGGAGCGTGGAAGCAAAGGAGAAGTCATACAAGGTGAAATCAAAAATTTACACACCTATTCCACTATATGTCTTAGATCTACTTTCATTTTTGCTATGGTTTGACTAACTGGGAGCTGCAGCTTGAAGGTGAAGGCTGAGAGGATTGATGGGAAGGGAATGTTCCTGAGATAGAAGGTTTGGGAGCATGATTTGCTGATCCAACTTTGGTTGGAGATAGTCTTGGTGGAAAGATCGGAGTGTATGGCGGTTAGACGATAGGGATCTCTAGGGAGAAGGGTAGCATGGGGATAGTTGGTAGATGAGGAGAGTTCACCTATGGGATAATGGTCGAGGAGAAGCTGAAGAAGTGACTGCAATCTTCGGGTATAGGAAGGCAGGAAGTAGTCGGGGATGCATTCAGTGGTTCGACCAGAGCAAGGGTTTACAAAGTCTTGGGGCATGGAGATGGTTGATCCATGGAGTGACGTTGCTGATTCAAAGGATATGAGTTCCTTGGGGGTTTCATCAGTGTCTGTGGTGGTGCAGAAGGTCCGAAATAGCAGCAGTGATGATGGAGGTCTAGTAGGATAGGGCTAGATGGTTCATCTAGGATCATGTTTATCTTTTGCAAGAGCACCAGGAGAAGTCATGATTCAAGTGCAGCACCGATCAGAGGTGCCTCCATGGATGGAGGATATTTTGACATAGGTTCAGAGCCAAGGGGTGTGGGGTAGGTGTTTGATTCCAGCACCAGCGGCAGTGATGCATTGCATGGATCTATGCGGGGTTATGGACATCATGGATCGAGGTTCTAGGGGAGACCGTATTAGAAGGGCTATTTGTAGCAAGAGAGAATCTGGATATCTATGAGGAGCCAGTGGCGAGCCTCGAGATGAGATAGGTGGGTTTGAGCCAAGGGCAGGGTTTGAGCTACAGTTCCTTTGAATGAAGTTGAAGCGATGGTTGGTGTAGGGGTAGAAGAGAATAAGGTGCTAGGGTGGAATTTTTTAGGATTCAGTCACTTAAGATAAACAGTTGGATAAACTCTTAGGTTTCGTAGGAGCCCATAAGATGCGGTATATCTGAGACAGCTTCGAAGGGTCCATCGAGTGCGGAGGGTCTGAAGGGGCAGCGACAGGCCCAGCAGTGCAACGTTGGATGGTTGACCTCGAGTGACTCGATTACAGAGTCATCTTTATGGTATCAGATGGACTTCAGATTTAGGTAGAGCATCGGGCAGTGGTGGCTTCACAGGTGGAGAGAGATTTGGCATGAGTTCAGAGTGGTGTTGTTCTAAGGAGACTGTGTTAGAGTATGAAGCGAGTGCTGGTATAGGAATGCTATAGTTTCTCTAGAAAGTCCAAGATAGGTAGTGTGGCTGCTTAGCAAAAGGGAGTCTATAATTTTAGGTGGTGCCGAGAAGTAAGCCAAGATCTTCAGCTATAGAGGCAGTCATCCCAAAGGGTCTCCAAGGGCATGCAGAAGCTGAAGAGGGTTGGTGGTGGTAAGGATGTTCGCAAAAGGAGCTGCCAGAGCATGCAGCGACAGCGGGAGTATGCAGAGGAACATTATTAGATTTGCTAAGGCTTGGAGACACCAAGGTGGAGATTGTAGGAGTTGGTGTAGTGCTCTCAAGCCTTGGGAGGTTATAGGAGGAGTCAGGGTATTGGCTCCAGGAGACTAGCACAGGTATGGTCCTAGGACTAGGATAGGAATGATCCTAGGGTGGAGGTGATGTGTAGCTCTCCACGGACTTAAGGTTTAGACAATGAGGACTTTGAGGGACTCGGTTGGGGCTCTGGATATCTAGGGACACATGGTGGAGCAAAAAACTAGAGCCAGGGTTGAAGACTGGAGGAATAGCAGATTCAGGGCATTCGGTCGACTCAAACTGAGACTGGGTCGATCATGTCGCAGAGGGCATACCAGACAGAAGACAATATCTTAAAAACTCTAGCATGGCACGTAAATGAGTCAACTCTGTCTCAGTCTAAGTTGACTCAGTCCCAAGTTAGTCGACTTAGTCTGAGACTGAGCCGGTTTAGTTGTGCGGGCAGAGCAATATAGGTTTTCAACATGGGTTTAGGATCGGATTTGATCTTAGGGTCTTAAGGCCTAGTTTGATAGGTTGGATTGGGATTAAATCCAAGGGATGAGTGCATGTGAGACATAGGTTTATATGGGCTCGAAAAGTGCTTTCATGTATGGGTTAGCCCGGAGAGTTTTTGGTCAGACTTGTTGGCTATGTATATATATATATATACATAGGTTGTATTAGGGTTTCATGGGAAGTGGAATATAGATCTTTTCTCCCTCAATCTCTCTTCTCTCTTTCTCTAGTGTTGCCGCCCCAGGTCTTGAAGAAAGCCTAGAGAAGGGGGGTGCCTCTTTCAAGCCCTAGAAGGGAGGTGCCTCTTCACAGATCCAGGTAGTGGATCGATGTTCATTGCCTTTAGAGAGTCCAAATCTATCGTAGATCTCCTCAGGTACAGACAGAAGATCCAGGGGTTTCTGATAGGTACAGTTAGAGTTTTTCTAACAGGAATGAAACTCATGGGAAGAGAACAAAAAGCTCGGCTAAAGAAAGAAGATGAATAGGAGTTTTGAGGGATTTGGTCGGTTTTGAGTCGATTCGGTCAGCTAGATTCTAAAGTTTGATGAACTGGATCGGGTCTGGATCATTGAAGATGCCTTGAGAAGGCAAAGTGAAGGCACCTACACCTCCAATGAAGGCACCTTCATTGTGAGTGAAGGCGCCTTCAGCCTTCACCTCCAATGAAAGTGAAGGCACCTTCAGTGGAAGTGAAGGCGCCTTCACTTGAAGTGAAGGCACCTTCAGGTCCGTTGAAGGCGCCTTTAGGTCCATTGATGGCGCCTTTAGGTCCATTGATGGCACCTTCAGCCTAGTGAAGGTGCCTTGCACTGAACCAATTTTGAACCAGATTCTCGAAGGATTTAGTGGGTTTAGTCACAAGTTGCCGTCCACATCGTCATGGTCTCAAAAGTTGCTATTTACATCACTGGATTTGCCGAGATGCTTCTGAAACATTCGAAGCTCCTTTCAAACCACTGAAACTTCTTTCAAAACTTGTGAATTTTGCGACTTCCTTCTTCATCATGACCTCCAACGACCTCCGACATTATCACCTTTTCAAAATATTTTAATGACTTCCTATTTTATACCTTCACTTCCTCCAAAATATTTTTAATGACTTACTATTTTATATCTTCCTTATGACTTTCTCTAACTTTTGATGCTGCTTCATTTCATGACTTCCTTCTTTATTTATAACATCCATTTTGACTTCCAGCATTTTAAAAACAAATATCATCAACAATGAATTAAAAGAAATGAAATAAATAACAAACATTCATTATTATAAAGATGTTTGAATGTATATATCATAAATAAAAACAATCACAGAACATCATCAACGACTTTTTGAAGTTTTTGGGTGAGCCCATCCCTTAATATCGATGCTCCAAGCTCCCCATGATATCGAAAAATATCTTCTTGCATGAAATCTTATTGCTCTAGCCTATCCTTTCGAGCAAGATAATCCATATATTTAAGATGATACAGACCACAATCGAGGAAACCGATAGGCTGGGATGGGCAGACATCATCATCTAAAAGTTTTCAATTTATGAGTTTCGCATTGTCATAGTAAATGTATATTATGCTACCAACAATTTGTTGCCACTTTCTGGCACTAGCTTTCTGCTTGGCATTCTGCTTTAGAGAATTCAGGTGGATGAACTCCTTCCACTACATGTTAAGAACTAGCAAGTGCCAGTACATATTCTCGATATTGATGATGTTGAAAAAGAATTTGAAATCATACTTTTCTTCATCACTAACTATATCGAAAATCATTTCACTCGCTATGCCAGCAAGCTCTTGAATAGGTGAATTGGATGTTATGCATATGTCGGCTGTCATACCAGTCAAACAATGCATTTGTGATGCAGCTCTGATCGTTCCTTCTATTTCTTTATGATGAAATCCTGCCTGGCATCAATGATCTGAGAAAAAATTTTGGTTAATAAATAGTACTGAAAGTCATAAAATACTGACAGAAGTCATAAAATAGTACAGAAATATCGTGAAATATTTTTGGGAGATATGAAACCGCACTAGAAGTCATACAATATTATCGGAAGTCATGAAATAGTGAAGAAAATTATAAAACAGAATAGAAAGTTATGAAACAATGTCGAAAGTCATAAAATAGTATAAGATATCATAAAATAATTTAGAAAATTATAAAAGTGCATATAGTCATGAAATAATGCTGGAACTTATTAAACAGTGTCAGAAGTCATAAAACAATGCATCATGAAACAATGCCAAAAATCATGAAACAGTGCCAAAAATCATGAAACAATATCGAAAGTCATGAAACATTGGTGGAAGTATAAAACAATATCTGATGTCAAAAAAAATAGTGGAGAAAATCATAAAATATTGTAGAAAGACATCAAATATTGCTGGTAGTCATAAAATAGTATAGAAAATCATAAAATAGTATAAGAAGTGATAAATCAGTGCAAAAAGCCATAAATATTGGAGGAAGTCATAAAACAATGCATGATATCATGAAATAGTGCCGGATGTCACCTAAAACTTGATTCTAGAAGGATTTGCAAATGCCATTGTTGGATGAGTTTGATGCTTACATATGTAGCCAACTTATACAAGAGAGAGGGAATAATTAAACTATTCTTCAGGAAGCCATAAAAAGGCATTAAATAGTGGTCATGAGTATCAAGATATTGTATATATTCTTCAAAAATTATATTCTTCAGGAAGTTATATATATTCACATGAAGCCATATATATTCACAAGAATTCATATATATTGTTCAGGAAGCCATAAAAAGACATAGAATAGTCATCTTGAGTATCGGGATATTCTATATATTCTTTGAAAAGCCATATACATTCTTCAGAAAGTTAAATATATTCACATGAAGCCATATATATTCACAGAAATTCATACATGTTGTTTAGGAAGCCATATAACGTATCACGAAGCCATAAAATACATTTGGAATCCATAAAAAAGCATCAAGTAGTAGAAATGGTATCCAGAAAGTCTAATAATGATGCAGAAATGTATAAGTGTGTTCATTTGTCATGTATATTCATATGAAGTTGTACATATTGTTTAGAAAGCCATTCAATGCATCAAGAAGCCATAAAAGGGCATCAAGTTCAATCAGCCATTCAACGCAGGAAGTCATAAAAGTAGTTCGGGATGTCATATTTTTCACATGAAGTTGTATATATATCCTATTTAACCTGCTGCTTAATGATACATCATAGAAAATGTTGCCCAGTAAGACAATCCGAGAGGAGGGGGGTGAATTGGATTTTCAAATTTAAATAAGTAATGTGCTGTTTTAAAAACTAGTGAAGTATTGATAAGTGCAAAATTCAAATATGGAGAAATATAAATATAAGGAAACCTAGAAAGAAGAACACAACCACAAATGCACACGATATATAGTGGTTCGGTGCCCCTTGCACCTACGTCTACTCCCCAAGACCCACTTGAGAATTTTATTATAATCTATCCAAGATTTTAGTCGGATAGTTTTTTGGGCTCACTATCTAAAATTCAATTGATTTTACACCAGATCACCAACCGCAACTAACAAACAAGCCAACCTTTGGCTCACAATCTAATTTTTAGGCTTAGATGGGCCTATCCTCTAGCTTCAAACTCCTATTGAAGTTAGTTACAATAAAGATAAAATAAATAATAATTGAAATAAAAACTCCTTTAATAAGAAAAATATCGATGAGGCTCTTGAATCTTCTTTTGTGGAAGTTTTTGAGCAGATGAGCTTGTCTTCTTACTGGAGGAAATCTATTGATTTGATGTTTTAAATGGTTGAGAAGTGAATGCTCTCTTTTCAATACTTTGGAACTTTTGCTCTTGATTTTTGCTTTCTCACTTTGACTTTCTTGCCTTATCATTTCAAAAAGTTGTTGGAGACTTTAAACCACTGTTTAGAACTTCAAAAAGTCATTTTTAGCCATTGGAATCTAAAAAATAGCCGTTAGAAGTATTTTTGAACCATTTTGAGATTTTTGCTATTGAAACTCGAGTTGACTCAAATTGGGCTTGAGTCAACTCAAATGGCCTTCAAGTCTATTTTCTCGACAACATACCTCTCTGTCTTTTCTTATAACTTTGACTCGAGCAACTCAAGTCGACTCGAGTTGCCGCTCAGTTCATTTTGAAAAATTACAGTTCTATTATTCTTCGTTTGAGTCGACTCAACTCAAATTTGAGTCGACTCGAGGGCATACCGGCTGAAAAATGCTGCATGCTAGTGCTGTTTTTTGCTCACTATTTCATCTTGAGTCGACTTGAATCAACCTTGAGTCAACTCGAGGTGCCCTCCACTGAATTTTTTGTAGACTTTTTTATTTAAATTTTTTAAATTTCACTCTTTGGATGCTCTTCTCCAACTTTATTTTAGATGTGTGCCACACTCAAAAGCTTTCAGATTTTTTATTATTTTTGATTACATTTTTGAAAATTACTCTCTTGATACTTTACAACTTTCTGAAAAATAGTCTTAAGAAAATTATTAGTCCAAAATATATACTCAAACATTTTGTTATTCATCAAAATCAATCCTTAGGGTTAACAATCTCCCCTTTTTATGATGACAAAACTTCGAGTATATAAGCAAATGATATAAGGCATAAAGAACATCAACTTTGATAATTGAGAGTGTTCTAGGAAATTGATGAACCTCATGTATTTTCAATTTCAACCTCATGTATTTTCAATTTGAACCTCATGTATCAAGGTAAAAGACAGGCATTTAAATCAAGACTTTAGCAATTTTAGAATATGATTGTCATGAGAATTTAAAGGTTTAAATTTTAAACTTTGCTCTCCCTTTGCTCATGCTTTTAAACTTTGCTCCCCTTTGCTTATGCCTAGTTTCTTGAGAGTTATATTTTTGCAGAAGTATATATCTCCCCCTTAGCTTGTGCCTAGTTTCTTGTGAGAATAACATGGTTTATCACTTGAAATCATTTGCTTTCATTTGCTTATGTTTTATATCTTTTCCCCTTTTGTCATCATCCATGATAGATAGTGCATATTGATCACAATGATACATGGTATTATATATAATAGTGCAAGAGTATGATGTCCATATATCAATCAACATTACCACTCAAGGCGTATCATATGTGCATTCATCATTCATAAGCAAATCATAATAAGGTTCATTACATTAATATAAGGTTTTACAATGTATCAGTCAAAATGAATATATTGCCCAAAACAGAAATGCAGTATACCAATGATACATAGGAGATAAACCAGTACATGGATATAACTATATGACTACCTAGATACATAGATATCCTAAAGAGTCTGAGTGAGCCTATAAGTCTAGCTCTACCCATCATCATCAGATGAAATCTCTAGAGTCTCGGATGAGCTCACTCGCGAGGTGGAAGGTGCAACTCTCCTACTCTAGATCCTATATGATGGTCTTATGCTGTGTGCTAGAACCCTACACCAATCCTAGTATAAACTTTGAATGGCGGTCTAGTCTGATTGGTGGAAGGCTGAAAAGGAGGATGTGGTGTGGACTGAGGCTAAGGTTGAGTAGGCTAAGCTTGAGTAGGAGCAAAATGACCTATGAATGCTCTGACAGCTGCATCAGCTGTGGTTGCTACTGGTACTCCTCCAAGGGCAATCCGCTCAATCATGCGTAACAAGCTGCCCAAAGATAAGATAGAAAGAATACCCCCTGTTGAGCTCACACGAGTCCTCTGAGTGCTGACTGCATCTCAGCACTAGACTATCCAAGTCCTCCAATAGTAGCAAGCATCTCAGTGCTCCTAGACTCAAGGCTCTCCCACAGTCGGGCTATCTCTCCAATCAAATTAGAAATATCAGTAGGGGCATCTGACTGTGGTCTTCTCCGCTCTAAGGCAGACAATCTGGCTCTCATCTCATTCTGAAATATATCAAATCTATTCGAGAGAACCCTCACCTCAGTACTTACTCAACTCAAAATCATGTCAGCTAGTCTCTCAAATGTAGTAGAATCAAATGTATCTGGCTGAGGAGCTAGAGTCCTAGGTGGTATAACTAGTGGTGCAGTAGGAGTAGGTGAAGGTGGAAGCTGACCATGGGCTACTGAAGGTGGAGTGAGAGATGATGGTGCTGGACGAATGGAAGGCTCTCCAGACTGCTCTGCTTTAGTCTTCTATCTCTCCTGTCCCGACATCTTCTTTATCCATCTTCCTCCAACCTTATGATATTTCATTCTGTTCAGTGCCCTATCATCATATAGGTCAAAGTGAGATAGCTTTTTAAACTGTTTATTTCTAAGGATACTCCAACTACCTCAAAAATCTTAGTGAGCACAATACCATATGGCAAACATATCTTCCCCTTTGCAGTTGCCTCTTTTATTTGATGCATTATTATACCAGGTAAATTTAGAGGCATCCCCTTCATAATGTAATACATCACCATAAGCTCCCTTTTAGACACAAAATCATGCCTTCCTAGCTTTGGAATGAAGATCCCTCCTATTATGTGATGCAACAGTCTCATTTCAAGGTAAGGCTACTAGCAATAATATCTCATTCAATATCATCCCTACTCACAGTCAATCTTAATCCTTCCTTTTTATCTCCAAGTCTTTCAGGAATAATTCTTCCCTAGATAATCCAAAAATCTGAGCTAGACTACTTTCGAACACTTCAAATTCGACCCCTCTAACATTTGAAACTACTTCAGATGCTCTCCTTTTCAGATTTTCCTAGAATTCCCTAACCAAATGTGGATACATAGGAATATCAATTGTGCAAAATCCCTTCTAGCCCATTCTTTCAATTCAGTTGCTAATGAGAAAATGATACTTGTCAAAGAAGAAAAAATCAATTTTCTACCCATTGCTATAGTCCAAGTTGCCATTTTTCCCGTTAGAGTGGGCTGTGGAGGATAAGGGGTTTCAATACCTTGATCCTCGACCTCATTTGGCTCATTTTCTTGAATCTCTTCGGGTTGCACAATAGGTTGGAAAGATTTGGCTGCTTGAGACTCTGTTCGTTCCATTCTCGCCTTCTTCCACTGTTCCCACTATGCAACGAGCCGACCCGAAGGAACCTTCCGTACATTGCACTTTTGCCGCACCATTCTGTTCAAATCCACAACGAATCAGGGAATAAAGGAGATGGAGGGTGAGGACAAGGTGATGGAGGGTGAGGATGGTGGAGGACACTGTTTGAGGGTGTTTTAGGAGAGGAGGGACCATCACCCAGAGATTTGAGACAAAGTTAGGGCACAATGAGGGGTCATGAGTCTGTTTCAACGCCTGTGGCCTCGACAGTCAAGTCGACTCGAGCATGAGTCCACTCAGATTTTTGTTCGAGTCAACTAGAGCATGAGTCTGAAATATATCATTGTTTCATTGATTATTTAGTGCACCAAAAACTTTGGGGATCTTCAAAAGAGGTCAATCAATGGTTATGTAGATAAAATTGATTATTTAAGTTTGGATCAATTTAGTTTTGGCAAAGAGGATGAGATCGAATCTGAATGATAGCAGGATCTCTTCTAATAATGCTAAATTTTTCTTCACTAAGGGGTTTGGTGAATATGTCAGCTAATTATTTATCTGTGGGTATGAATTCAAGCATTACATCATCATTTTGAATATAATCTCTTATGAAATGATGTCTCATTTTAATGTGTTTTGATTTTGAGTGTTGAATTGGATTATTAGTTAAATTGATTACACTTGTATCACCACATCTTATTGAAATTTTATTAAGTTTAATGTCAAATTTTAAGTTATTGTTTGATCTATATGATTTGAGTACAACAACTCCCTACAATAATATATTCAGCCTCGATCGTAGATAATACCACTGAGTTTTGTTTCTTGCTAAATCATGAAATAAATTAACTTTAAAAAATTGATATGTGCCATTTGTGCTTTTTCTATTTAGTTTACACCCAGCAAAATTAGTATCAGAATATCCAATTAACTCAAAATGTAACAATCTATCATACCATAAACCTACATTAAGTGTGCCAGACAAGTATCTAAAAATTCTTTTAATAGCAAGTAAGTGAGATTCTCTAGAATCCGATTGATACCTAGCATACATGCAAATACTAAACATAACATCTGATCTACTTGCAGTAAGATAGAGTAGAGAGCCTATCATATCTTTATATAATTTATTATCTACTTTTTTTTTCTTTCATCTTTGTCAAGCTTATAGGAGGGACTCATTGATGTGCCAAGTGGTCATGAAGTCTCCATTCCAAATTTTTTGAGTATTTTCTTTATATATTTTGTTTGGTTGATGGAGATTTCTTCTTCACTTTGCTTGATTTGGAGTCCAAAATAGAAATTCAGCTCTCTCATCATGTTCATCTCAAATCACCTTGTATAAGCTTGGTAAATTCTTGACAAAAAGATTCGTTAGCAGCACCAAAGATAATATTATCCATATATATTTGTACCATCAATAGATTATCATCTTTCTTTTAAGAATAATATTTTATCAACATTCTCCCTAGTAAGTTAATTATCTAACAAAATTTACTTAACCTTTCATACCATGCACGTGGGGCTTGTTTTAGTCCATATAAAGCTATATATAGTTTATAGATATGGTTTGAAAATGCATGATTTTTAAAATCAAATGGTTGTTCAACATACACTTCCTTAGCTATATACCTATTAAGAAATACACTTTTAATATCTATTTGATATAATTTGAAGTTTAAATATGCAAATACAAGTAGTAGCCTAATTGCTTCTAATCTAGCTATTGGGATAAAAATTTTATCAAAATCAATGCCTTCCTCTTGGTTGTATTCTTTAGCCACTAACCTAGCTTTGTTTCTAAGAATGGTGCCATGTTCATCTAATTTATTTCTATACATCCACTTAGTTCCAATTATAGGATGATCATAAGGTCTAGCAACTAGTGTCCAAACTTTATTCTTTTGAATTAATTTAATTTTTTTTGCATAGCATTTATCCCACAAGGATCATTTTCAGCTTCTTCTATTGTTTTAGATTTAATTTGTGACACAAAAACTAAATAATTATTAATACTTTTAGGATAAGATTGAGTTCTTATCTCTTGTGATGGATCACCGATAATAAGATCTTTAGGATGTCCATGTGCATACCTCCACTCCTTTGGTAGTTCTTCTTTTGGAGTGGGCTCTTCGTCCTTTTCTTCTTCATCCCCTTTCTTGGATCTTCTTCATTGTTTTGAGGAGAATCATCTTTTAGCATGAGGCTATCTATCTTGTTATTTAAAATTCCTGCGTCCTTATCTAAACATCTTTATTCTAAAGATTTGTCATTAGATTCATCAAATACTACATGGATAGATTCTTCAAGAATGAGAGTTCTCTTATTGAAGACTCTATATGTCTTGTTTGATGTGGAGTATCCTAAGAAGATACCCTTATCCGACTTGGCATCAAATTTTCTAAATTATCCTTTTCATTATTTAGTATAAAACATCTACAACCAAAATATGAAAGTAGTTTATATTTGGTTTCTTCCTTCCAAAGTTCATATGGTATTTTCTTTAGAATAGATCTAATTAATTCATGATTTAAAATATAGCATGTAGTATTAATAGCTTCTGTCCACAAATATCTAGGTAAATTATCTTCACAAAACATAGTGCATGCCATTTTGTGTAATGTATGATTTTTTCTTTCTACCACTTTATTTATTGAGGTGTTCTAGATGCAGAAAAATTATGATCAATTCCTTTATCACTACAAAAATTTTTAAAATACTGATTTTTAAATTTGATGCCATGATCATTATGAATGCATATAATGAAAGTATTCTTTTCATTTGAAACCTTTTGATAAAATTTGGTAAAGGCTTTAAATGCTTCATCTTTTTATGTTAAAAACATTATCCAAATAAAAAATCATTTACAATTACAAGCCTATATTTCTTACTTTCTAAGCTTGTGGTTTTAGTGGATCCAAATAAATCCATGTAAAGTAATTCTAAAGATCTAGGTATTGAAACCATGCCTTTTGGTTTAAAAAATTCTTAGTTTGTTTTTAAAGTTGACAAGCATCACAAATCCGATCCTTTTCAAAATTTAATTTTAGTAAGCTTTTAACCAGATCTTTTTTAGTAAGTTTTGAAAGTAAATTCATACTAGCATGACCTAATTTATGATGCCACAACCAACTATTTTCACTAACTTTGGCTTCCATTGCTGCAAGACATTGACCATTCTTCATGTGTAGATCATCCAGATCCATCATGTAGACATTGTCATATCTATGTCCAATGAACATAATATCATTATTATTGAGACTAGATACTATGCATAATAAAGATTTAAGAATTACTTCAAATTTTTATCAAAAAATTGGCTAATATTAAGTAAATTATATTTCAATCCATCAACAAATAATATATTTTGAATAGAAGTGGAAGGAGTGATATGAATGTTACCAACACCAATAATACGTTTCTTTTCATTATCTCCAAATATAACCACTCCTCCATCTGTAGGTTCAAAAGTGACAAATTGAGATTTGTCACTCATGATATACCTTGAGTAGCCACTATTATGATTCCAAAGCCTTTTCTCCTCTTGGGCTGCAAGACACTTCTACAAAAGGAAATCAAGTGGAATTTTTAGGTACCCAAGTCATCTTGGATCCTTTAGGGTTAGTACTCATGGTTCCTTCTTGAAATCTAAATCATTTTAACTATTTTTCATTTAATTTTTTGAAATCACATGCATAAGATTTATGACCAATTTTTCTACAACAATAGCATGAAATATTTGAAGTAGGATTTGTTGAAGCTTTAACAAACATATTTTTTAGTAATTTTTGCTTCTTTTGGGGTTTAAATCTTAATCTAGCTTTGTTAAAATTAGCTCTTTGTTCATTTAATAATACATGCAATTTTTTGGGGCTATAAGTGAATTTTTCTACAAATGGTTTAATCTTCTTTAGTTCATCATTCAATTTCTAATTTTCACAAGTTAGTGAACTAAGTTTTTCAAAAATCTTTCTTTTCATGAATCAATTAAAATTTTGCTTCTTAAGTTCTTTGTTTGTCAATCTTATTTTATTAAATTTAGTCAAAAGATTTGTAAATGGCTCTTGTAACTCATCAAAGTAAATCCAAGGAAGTTTCAGCATTTACCTCTTCTTGATGAGCCATTAAGCATAGGTTGGAAACTTCTTATGCTTCTTTATCGAAGCTTGAGTCCTCACTATCGCTCCATATTGCCATCATTGCCTTCTTCTTAACCTTCTTGCTTGATTTCTTGAGAAGAGGACAGTCTATTTTGAAGTGATCAGACTTCTTGCATTCAAAGTATATGGAAAGTTTCTTATCTTTCTCCTTCTCTCTATCTTTGTTTGGTTCTCTTTTGAGTGTCCTTCTCTTAAAATTTTGCTTATTCCTTTTCATGAATCTCTTGAACTTCCCTGTCATTAGTGCCAAATCATCTTCTTCCTCTGTTAGAAAATATGTTCCGAGATTCAATCCATAAGAAGCCTAGAACAAGATCTAAGATGGCGAATGGAGTCCAATGATCCTAAGAACAGTCCAAATGGAGTCTAGATAGAGAAGATATGTGCAAAAAAAAGTGAGAAAGTGGGCTGGTAGGGCCCACGAATGGCAAACGAGCCCACAAGGCTGATGGGCCTATAGATGTGTGGGCCAGGCCCAAGCCCAGCACTCAAGCATGCATGGGCAGGCTGCAGACATGCGGCCAAGCACAGGTGCATGTGGGCCCGACCCAGTGGATGTGTTGGTGCAACCCAGCACCTTCACGCGATCCACGCCCCATGTATGGACTGACGGCATTTCACACCGCATTTCATATGGTGTATGGTGGACCGATAGGCATTTTAGGCTAGTTTCTCATGGCTCACAGTGGCTCTCGTGGACCAGAGCATGATTGGATGGCCCGCAGGACTTGTGGTCAAGATCTAACGGTTGTGAGCCATTTCAGATGATCAGAGGACATGCAGGGTCATGATGGGGTACGATCTAATGGCCAATTTTCGATCTAAGGTGTGATCAAATGGCCAAAAAGCTATAGGAGTCTGATTCAAAGTCTGATTTCAATCTGAGCTAGGTTTTAGGGCCTTTAAGAGGTTTTATAGATGAACAGAATTGAGAACATGCAGTGAGAGCGGCAGAGAGCCGTGAATGGAGGCATCAATGCGTGGGAGGCTCGAGCAACCATCGGAAGGAGTCTGGTAGAGTATCGAGTGTGCACAGCAAGCAGAGCAGATACTGTAGAGCACCACCAAGAGATTGGGGGCAGAGTAGAGCATTAGGTAGAGCAACTACGGAGAGGCATGATATAACGGTTTGCTCCATAGGAGGCATCCTGGGGCATCGAGGATCCTAATACTGGCAGGCCTGTGAAAGGATATCTTAGGAGGACTTTTGAGAGAGCTTTAGTGAGGTTAGCTTCTAGTTGAGAGAGGTGTGTATATAGAGAGTTAAGAGTGGATATTCTTCTCTTGTATTGTTCTTTCTTAGTGAAGCTTGCATGCTCCGTGGAGGCAGCGCTTAGGCTGTTCCACATACTTGATTTATGTCCCTATTTGTTTCTTCTTTCTTCCTACCTACAACCTGAGTGGTATCAAAAAGGTCTTGTGGTGGTACTATCCTTGCTAGATATCTCCAACAATTGGTATCATAGCTGGGTTGGTACCAAGTGCAGGTTGCAGTGGTGGTGATCAAGATTGAAAATGCAGAAGATAGGTGCAATCAAGGTGGAGATCAACCCTGAAGGGTTGATTGGTGCTCTCTTGTGCAAGAAAGAGCCATCTACACGGAGGATGCCAGTGGGAGCCCAGTGCAAGGTGGAGCTCCAGATGAAGATGGATCGGGTATGAGACGGAAGACTTGAGAGGAGGATGTGCAATGTCACGTGGAGGCTACCTCGAGCAAGTCTTAGGTTAGGAGGTGCTGTAAGGTCCGTATATTATATGATGGAGATAGGATTGAGCAGTCTGGTTCGACTCCCATATTGTCCATCCATGAGTAGCAAGAGATTGTCCCAGGGCATGGGGCGAGAAGATCCAAAAGCTCTCAAAGTCAGATGGAGACCGAATATCGAGTTGAAGAGGAGATTGTTAAAAGATATATCTCAAGATTCGATTTATAAGAAGCCCAAAACGAGATCCAGGATGATAAACGAAGTCTAATGAGCCCAATAATAGCCCAAACGGAGTCTAGATGGAGAAGATACGCGAGAAAGAAGGTGAAGAGGTGGGCTGGTAGGGCCCACAGACGGCCGACGAGCCCATAGGACTGGCAGGCCCATAGGTGTGCGAGCTAGGCCCAGGCCCAGCATGCGGGAGCATACAGGCCGGCCATGGGTGCACGGCCCAATGAGGGTGCGCATGGGCCTGGCCCAATAAGGGCATCCGTGGGCCCGACCCAGCAGACCCACGGGCACAGCCCAGCGCCTTCATGCGGTCCACGCCCCATGCATGGACCGACGGCATTTCACACCATGTTTCATGTGGTGTATGCTGGACCGATGGGCATTTTGGGCTGGTTTCTCACAACTTATGGTGGTTCTCATGGATGAGGGTGCGATTGGACAGCTTGCAGGGCTTGCAGTCAAGATCCAATGGCTGTGAGCCATTCCAAGTGATCAGAGGATGTGCAGAGTAGTGATGGGATGCGATCCAATGACTTGTTCTGATCTGAGGCATGATCGGATAGCCAAAAGCTATAGGAGTTCGATCTAGAGTTTGATTCCGATATGAGCTGGGTTTAGGCCTTTAAGAGGCTCTGTGGGTGAACAGAATCAAGAACATATAGTGAGAGTGGTAGAGAGCCGTGAGTAGAGGCATCAGTGCATGGGAGGCATAATATATCACTC
>KE505220.1:377132-389923 GCA_000441515.1 Elaeis oleifera | reverse complement strand
TGTCATACTACTATATGTCATATGATAAATTTTGATTGAAATCTAACAAGAATCATATTAAATTTATTTAATGAGAAATGGAGTTGATCAGCAATGAAAGACTTGCATCATCCACAATCATGTTGTCAAAAAGAAGGTTGTGAATGTGGGATCTCATGATCCTCCCGCCATGATGATTGATATAAACAATCTCTCTGTAATAGAAAATACTCAAGTTTAATAAACACTAGAAAGAAATCTATATAGTATGCTAGTAATACACATAGTGGATGTTATTACACTAATACTGGATGTTATGCAACCATACAGCTTGTGATACAAAGTTTAAGAATACATGATGTCTTCAAACACTTATGAATCAATTTTTTATTCAAAAAAATGTTGATGATAGCATCATCTTCCTTAGACAACAGGCTTTTGCTTGATTATCCCAAACATGTGGGATGACTCTCTACATTAAAAGCTAGGTGTAAAAAATATGTATATATATATATATATAGTAAATTTAATGTGGCATAAAGATGTCATAATAAACCAATATAGAATGTAATACCTACTTTATTCTATTCTTTGAGTGTGGAACAATCTTGCTCTTTTTTCTGGCTTGAGCATGGAGAAAATTTGTGCAGTCAAATATGAGGCCTTGCACCGTCGATGTTCTTGTTCACCCTCCTCTCGAGTGAATATGTCACTGCCTTTGTATTATCCTCCAAAAATTCCATCTTTCCTTTTCTCCACCCCATTTTCTTCACCTTGTGTTTTGAATCCTCTTCCCCATCCTTCACCTCCTCCTTTCTCGCACTTGTTTTCCTCCACATCTTTTCTTTGCCTGATCGTTCTTTATATTCCTTTCCTTCACCTCTCCATCCTTCACCTCCTCCTCTCCCTTTGCCTCCTCCTTCCTTGCTCCTCCTTTTCCTCCACCTCCTTTCCTTCACCTCCCCATCCTTCACCTCCTCCTTTCTTTGCTCCTTTTTCTCCACCTCCTTTTCCTTACCTTATCTTTTACACCATCTTCCCTCTGCCTCACTTCTTCCCCATCCTTCACCTCCTTTTCCTGCACCGCCTTTTCCTCCACGTCTTTTCTTTCATCTGATCGTTTCTCTCATCTTGCTTTCCTTCACCTCCTCCTCTCCCTTCGCCTCCTCCTTTCCCTGCTCCTTCTTTTCCTCCACCTCTTTTCCTTCGTCTTATCTTTTACACTCTTTTTCCTCTGCTTCACCTCTTCTCCATCCTTCAGCTCCTCCGTTTCCTTCACAGCTTCTACATAATTTTTCCTTACCCCCTTGACACATAACCCTTTAAGCTTTTCTTTAATTCTTGATCTTTTTTCTAAGCTTCTCATTTTCTGTTTGTAGCTATGCACACATTGTATAGTGCTTCCTCTTAGGCACCTCTACACTTGGCATGTAAAGAGTAAGAAACCACCCCTCGTCGTGCTTCCTTAGGCATCTCCACCCTTAGTACATACGGAGTAAGAAGCCACCCCTCCTGCCGCTTTCTCTTTGGCACGTCTAGTCTTGGAACACAAGAACTAAGAAGCCACCACTCCTGTGGAGTGGGTCGTATAACATCATCAACTTGGTAACATGGGAGGAAAAGAAATCAAAATCAGTAACATATATAACATCCTGTTGAATTATATTACATTCTGTCGAATAATTATGACATCCTAGGTGATTATATAAGAATCAATTGACATTATGTGACATCCAAGGTGACAGTACCAAAATATTATATCCTAATTAATTCATATTACTTCCCATAGTTTCATGGATGTTAGTTTACCTCATGGGGCTGCACGATGTCAAATTTCTTATCGTGTGTCCTCTTGCGGCAGTCATGCCACCTCAACAATCTAGAAATTTTATAGGATCAACTGGGGCACTGATATTGGTGTGCTCGAAGAATCATATCTGTACTTTCATAATTTTTACATATCAGAATGCAGAGAAATTGAGAAAATATTATATAGATCTGAAATTTAATTTGATGATATCTTCACCATGAGGGCTGTCGAATAGCCAAAGAGTGTGGGCTGCCTTCTACCCTTATCTAGTCTCTTTACTTTAAGTGATCTTTTGGACCTCAAGCACTCGACAATCTCTGGGAGCACCTCCAGAGTCAAGTTTTTATGGCAACAACCCATGCAAAAGCTCCAACTTGTGAGAAGTCATCCAAGAAGGGGATCAAAAATCATGGACACATCTGGTTTGACTTGGGAGCCAAAAACATGACGAGCATATAGGCTATCTAAAGCCTGACAGTGTCCTCAATGTCCTCCTTCCTCATCGATGACTTTAGCTCACAAATTAAATTCTCTAGCCCCTAATGCTGTAGATCCAATTTAGACCCAAATCTCTCAAAAAGCCTCCCCTTATTCCTCCTCGCTGACATCTTATATCTGTGACATGGAAGATCTAAAATAAGCACCACTTCCTCTACATTGAATCTAATTTTCTTCCACCAATCATAAATTCTTCACCTCCTGAATAACACTTTATAATATCAAATATAAGTGCCCCATTGATTACAATAGAATCCATATCAATGAAGGCACCAAATGGGGTCCTGAGGATCATATCTATGTGTGAATCAGAAAACTATATCTTGTGGACATTCTATACATAGATAGCTAGCTTGCACAAGTTCTTAAAGATTTGAGGGCCTTGCCTTTCTTAACCTAGGCCTTCCTTAGCTTGCTTAGTTGCTCCCCTGCAATACACATGTGCATTATTAACATGAAGAAGTCATAGTAATTGGTAGGATGTCATAAAAAGGAGTAAGATGTCATACATAATATTAGGACATCATAAAAGTAAGAGAAAGTTATACAAAATAACAAGATGTCATAATAGACTACAGAATGATTTTGAGAATAACAAGAAGTCATACAAATCAACATCATGTCATAATAAGGAATAGGATATCATACACCATATCAGGACATCATAAAACCAAGAGGCAGTCATAAAAATAACAAGACATCATAATAGACTACAGAATGATGTAGAGAATAACAGGAAGTCATACAAATCAATATCATGTCATAAAAGAATAGCATATCATTACCTTCTTCTTTTTCTACCATTTCTCCTCTTTCGAAGGTTGAACTAGGAGCATCATCTCCACTGTACACTACAATAGTGGTGCTCCCTCCGATAATATGTCCTTCATCCTTGTCTTCTCCTCCCCACCTTTTAAATTCAAATATTTTAGGGGCCATTAGTAATCAGTAGGATCTTCTGCACCGACTGGACCTCTTTCAAGAATTAGGAGAAAGGGGATATATGAAATCGAGCAATAGGATGCATACACAACTTTTAAAGTTAAAACCCTCATCAAAAAATGCCACCAACCACCGAGAGGGGAAAGAGGATCACTATAGTGGAAGAAACCCCATGCAGGATGGAGAGAAGCTGGAGGAAGATGAAAGCTTTCAGTGTCTTACTGGGTATTTCATTCATTCAAGGATGGCAGCAAAATGATATTTTCATCGATTTGAAATAGTGAAGAAGAGTAAAAGGATATCTGGAACATAATTAAAATCATCTGACGATAGTTTCACCATGCCAACTGCCACCATAGCGATCGTACCATCAGTCAAAATTAGGACGTGATATGACAGAGCAGGATATCATATCATGCAATATAATATAATAGGAAGTCATATCATGCAATAGGGAGTCATAAATGTAAATTTGAAAGTGGTATTATACAATAGGATGTCATATAATACTAGATTAGAAAACAACATAGCATTATAATAGTCTACACGATATCATTGTAAGGATTATGTCTCATAACAAGACCACAGGACATCATAATAAGGTAAATGAAAATCATACAAACATACAGGATGTCATAAAAATTAAATTGAAAGTCATTAGACTGTACATGATGTCACATAAAACACATAAGAATTATGAAGGAACGGAGCTTGAGGAATCACAAAATTATGACTTCACAAGAAGAGATTCGAAGAGCCAATTATGGATGAATGCTGAAGCGATGGAGCATCCCTCATAGATTCTCCAGACACAATTAAATTTGGAAAGGATTGACGAGGGTTGCAAGCAAGGGCGTGGCTCCCAATAATTTTTTACATGTGGCAAAATCTAGCGATTCATTGACTGGATCTATGCCATTTGTGTTCTTTATAATAAACTATTCATCAATCCAGACTTTTCATGAAGAACGTTAGAAAATAAATTGTCTTACCTATGTTGAGGAATAGAGCCATCAGTGAAGCCCTCCCTTGGTGCAATCAAGGAGGCAGTGAGGAAGAGAATGTACTCCAAGAGCAGCGAGTCATCCTCCAAAAGATAAAGGACTCCCTAGCCTCCTGTTCCTATCCTCTTTTTATAGTTGTTTGAGCTGCCACTGGTTGGGTTGCCACCACCCTTCTAGGCTCTCCTCCTTTCTGGCCGGGCTCAGCCTTCTCCTAGCAAGATGCCAATCCATATTTTTGATGACATCAAATCCTCCTGCATCGAGGAGTACAAGGCCTCGATCGATTTTCAGAAAGAAATCGTAGAGGTATCCTTGGTCGGTTTCATTTACGGCTCAAATGACTACAAGGCACGCCTACGAAGGATGGTCCCAAAATTGGACCTAACACACCTGCTCCTAAAAAATAGTGATGAGGAGGTCAGAGAGTTTTCATTAGATGAAGAGTAGTTCTTCATGCCTCTGCTATCCTGTATTTTTTTACTATATATGTAATAAATTATTATGTAATGAAATGTTTGTTTTAAGAATTCTTTGATATTTGTAAGGGTTTATTCTTTGTATGGCCAAGGGCCCCTCCATTGTCAAGTCTAACAATTGAAAAAAATAAGCAAACAAATTTCACGATACCATAAAAGCATAATAGGTTGACATAACAAAGCAGAAGAATGTCATAAATATTGATCAATATATCATAGCATGCAAAGGAAGGCTCCCATAATGCTTCCTGCCAGCCTATATGACTTTCTGATAGATCTTATGATATTCTGTATTCTATTTATGACTTCCTGTTTGCTCGTTATTACTTTGGATTGTAATGAAAACTTAAATAACATTCACAATATCAAAAAATAAATAAAATGATAAAACAATTCAAGATGAGGTTCAAAATGTCTATGGGCATGACTTACGATGTAGATGAAGGCTTCTGTTGAGTCAAACGAATAACAGGATGTCATAAAAATTAAATATGGCATCAAAAGAAGGAAGAGAAGGTCAAAAATTTTAATTGAGATTACATAGGCTGTAAATGAAGGTTTTCCACTGATCTGTTTCTCTCCTATATGACTTCTCGATAGTAGTTATGACATCTTATTATAGGGTTATAACTTCCTACGCTCCCCTTATTCCTTCCGCTGTAATGATAAATCAAACAGAGCGCAACATATCATAAATACATAATAGGACATCATAATAGTCACTATAATCTTAATAGGGCTACTGGAGTTGAAATATTTCTGAGAGCAATGGAAGAAAGAGACTGCTCGCCCTCCACTTCCCCATAGAGAGGTAATAGACCTCTTTACGTGTAGATTCCACCCCCGTGTGCCCTTACCTTTTCAACATTCCTTGGAAGTTCATCAAGAAGTCATAGTATGTAGATGAAGGCTCCCATATTGCTTTTTTCTAGCATATATGGCCTCCGGATAGCAACTATGACATCCTGTTACCCCTTTACGACTTTCTGTGGGATTGTCATGACTTCTCATTGCAAAGAACCTTGGAGGCCCAAAATTAAAGCAGAAGGAGGATGAAGGAGAGAGAAACGAAGCTCTCGTAATGGAGAAATTATTGCATGCATCAGGTGCAAGTGCACTACGCAAATCCCATGATGGATAACATGCCACGTGCCCCCTTGTATTTTATTGATTCCCGATTGCGCACTCTCCATCGTGCATATGCTCTGGGATTCGTCCTGGTGCACATGCACCGAGTGCATGCAATAATTTCTCCTTGTAATGGCCAAGTAGGAGGAGAAAAGCTTTGATTTGAAGGAAAAGGCATTCTCATCAAATGATAATTTAAATATTGATTTGATATGTGGTAAATTCCTCCCACTGTGCATCGGTACATCTTATCACATTAAACATGGCTTCAGGCTACAGACGTGAGGGATTGGAGATGGCATGAACAGACGGTGGGACCCCTCCACATGGATGAATCAACGCAGTCGGTTCGCTCCACGTCAAATTTCTTGCACCACGGCAGGTGCACAAAGAATTTCTCCATGGTCCTTTATGAAATTATGATGTCTTATCTATCTTATCTAGGAGAATTTTGTCAGATTAATTATATTTGTATTATCATATTGTATTGAAATTTTATTTTATTTAATTCTAAAGTCCTCAAGTTATTATTTAATCTAGAGGATTTGAGCACAGCAACCCCAGCTACAACATACTTGACCTCGATCGTGAAAAGTACAACTGAATTTTACTTCTTGCTAAACCATATATGAGATTAAATTCAGAATTGGCAAATTTTCTACCAATTCTACATCCTCCATATTCAGCATAAGAATATCCAATTAAGTTAAGTGAAGAGTGTTTAGAGTACCACAATCCTAGATTCTAGATTTTGAGTGCCCATTAATATCTAAAAATTTCTTTACAGCAAGCAAATGAGATTCTTTTGAATTTGATTGGAATCTAGCACATATGCATACACAAAATAGAATGTCAAGCCTACTACCAATAATGTAAAGTAGAGATCCGATCATACCTCGATAGAGCTTTTATTTACACTTTTATCATTTTCATCTTTTTCAAGTTTGCAAGATCCACCTCATGGGTGTTCAATGTCCTTTGCATTCTCCAATATCTTTCTTAATTTGTTTGCTTGACTTGAAGCTTGAGGAAGAAATTGAGCTCTCCCATCATATTCATTTCGAATTCATCTTGTATTAACTCAGCAAACTCTTGGTAAAGATTTTTATTAGTAATTTTCAAGTTTGCAAGATGGGCTCATGGCTGTTCCAATGTCTTTGCATTCTCCATCCCAAACTTCTTGAGTATCTTTCAATGCCTTATTTGTTTGCTTGACTTGAAGCTTGAGTAAAAATTGAGCTCTCTCATCATGCTCATTTCGATTTCATCCGGCATTAGCTCAACAAACTCTTGACAAAAATTTTCATTAGTAGTTTTAAGTTTACAAGATAGGCTCATGGGTGTTCCAATATCCTTTGCATTCTTCATTCCAAATTTCTTAAGTATCTTTCAATATCTTTCTTAATTTGTTTGCTTGAATTGAAGCCTGAGGAAGAAATTGAGCTCTTCCATCATGCTCATTTCAAATTCATCCTGTATTAAGCAAACTCTTAGCAAATATTTTCATTAGTAGCATCGAAAATATAAATAAATATATTAGTAAAATTTTTTCATGAAACTTTCTTTCTACAAGACAATCTCATAAAAAATATTAGTAAATATATGCATGAATATATGACATTGATCAAATTAATTATATTTAATTGATAATGGATAAATTGTTCCATCACCATCTTTTACCTGCATGATAGCTAGATCCTAATTTGAATTTTTAGTTGTTGGTTATATATGATTGATGTCAACTTTAATTAGTAATTAGTTCGGCACTGTCTATTTTAGCAAATGATCGATCTTATATATAACACAATAATCAAAACTCATATATATATTAATTTTGTGTACTTAATTAGAGTGTTGATTTATTTAATTATATGAACCATATTTGTTTGAGCTTTTCAAAAAAAGATAATTAAAATAGAATGGCAAAAAAATTGTGATTAATTTTTTAAATAAGTTTGTGTATTAACTTTTAAAATTCAGGGAAGAAAATTTTAAATTTTGCATGATATATCTCTTTCCCTCCCTCACCCACACATGCATGAGATATCTCTCTCTTTCGCTCTTACCTCCGAGCCACAACCTCTCTCTTTCTCTAGCATCTATGCCATCTCCAAGTCCTGCCTCTCTCTTTCTCTCACATCGATGCCGTCTCTCAATCCTTGGCTTCCTCAGATCGCCCTCCATATCTTGGCTGATGGCTTCCACCGTCTCTACGACCTCCACTCTGGACATGACGGGGCCACCTCTATAGAGATATTGTTTAAACATTGGCTTTGATTTTTGACTCTATAGGTTCTCTCTTTTGTTTCATTGTCATTCTAATTTTTCTAGGTTTGTTACTCACTGATTCTGATCTAGATTGCGAACCTCAAGGGTGACCACATTGAAGTGGCTAACAATGATCGGATGGTCTTCCCTCTTTTGCTTGATGGTGTGGAGATAGTCCGACCATTTCTGGTGCCATCGGCTACTAACAAAATGGCTGATAAAGACTAGCTCAACTACTCAAAGGAGTGGATAGAAGCCAGCTTCAAACTGGAATACCAGTGCCTAGCTGCCCCTTCAGGTTTAAGAAAATATTCGACATAAGATGGCATCAGTTGCTCCATGGAGAAGCATCATCGCCTTGAAACTCTCCAAGTGGTCGAGGGGATCCACTGCCCTGTCATAGCTTTCAAGCTGAGGAACCTTGAAATGGTGAGGTAGAGGCTCCCGCATGATCTGAGGGATGAAAGGGGGTCATTGCTGAACCCGTCATACAGTGCTGACTCCTGGTGGCAGATCGCATCGATCCATCGGTTCAGGCCTCGAAAAAATTGCTCGACATCGAGGTCTCAAGCAATATACGATCCCGACAGCTGGGGGATCATCGATCAGGGGTAGAGTCATGCCCCGATCAGGGACTTGAAGATCGCTGCTGCCTAAGTTCTAGGCTTTGGGTGGCTTTGGTGGTTTGCCTCCTCCCAGGATCATGAGGAGGGACCGACGGCTGGTCAAGTAATGGTGTCGCCGCCTGTGGAGCCGGGTCTGGTTGTGGAGCTACCGATGGTGGAACCAAAGCAACCTAATGGGGCAAAGGCACCACCAATAGGGGTGTAGGCATGGCTTGGATCGACAGGACAGTGATCGTCAGGGTCTGAACCTACTGGAAAGGTAGCTGGAATTGCTCTACCATCACCGGTTGTGGAGGTGGAGGGTCTCCTGTAGTCACCGACGGAGCCGTATGATTAACCTAGCTCTCCTTAGGCTGTACCGCGGCATTGGTGCGATGGGATGATGCTCTTCTTGATGCCATGGTTGCTCCACCTCGATCTGTGTTCCTTTAAGTTGGGATGAGCCCTTCCTCTAAAATCAATCTATTGGTACAAGATTTCGACCAGCACCAGAGGAGCTAGAGTGGACGGTCAAGATCGATCTCCCAAAGGTGAGACCTATAGAAAAGTTTTGATCGAAGATGGCTCTGGTGGAGATCCTCTGATACTCAAGTCAATATCTCATTCAACAGAAGGAGTATGAGAGGTAGAGTATGGCGTACCTTGGGGTTCTTTTTCGCACCTTCTTATAAATGGAGTTCGGAGGTTGTTAGACCTATACCTGTAGGCTATCAGGATAGATTGCCTGCCATCCACCCTCTAACCAGATTGTTAGTCGTGGGCATCACTCATGCCATGTGGCTGCATTCTGAAAGCTTACCAAGGTATCTTGCCCGCCACGTTCCAAAAGTTCGTTAGGATACCGTTGATTGCCTAGGTGATCCGGTTGATCGATGGGTTTATCGGCCAAGCTGACTTAGGGCTTTGTCGATGATCCTTGGGCTCTGGAGGGGAGTCATTAACAGCTATCAATTAGTGAAGGGGCGACAATGGCTACTGAAAGAGCCATTGAGCAAGTCAACGAATAGGATCGAGGAGGGTCGGATGTTATGACTAGCTCCTTGGGGGAAGAGCCCCCAATTATGAGTCAGGCTAATCATTGGGGATGAGGCTCACTCACTGTCGATGCTTATTCAGTCGAAGGCCTTCGTTATGGATAGACACCTGGTTGGTCTGTACCGCTCACAAATGGCCTTGGGGTTGGCCCTAGTGAGTAGGCCATCATGGGGCCACTAGTGCCTCCGAGCAAGAGTCGTCAAATCATGCCGATGGGTTCTCGACATCAATTTATGCTTGGGTAATGGGCTAGAGATTAGTTATAGCCCAATACAGTTGGAGGTTGATGGTGAGTTGGCCACGGCCTTTACACTCCCAGGCATTGGGCCTGGGTATTTTGGGCCATGGGCTTCTCTATATTTTCGGCCTAGACTAATTCTCCCCCAACAACAATGCCTGGGTATATTGGGCCATGGGCTTCTCTAGACTAATTCTCCCCCAACAGCTATGATTGGTATGATGGCTCTAAGCATGGGATGAGAGTGCATAAGCAATATGGGATTGTTGAGGTTAAAAAAATTAGAAATTATGCCAAATTTGATCCTTTTATATTTTTTGAAACAGCAACTCAAGTTTACTATGCACCTTATCCTGGAAAGCAAAAGGATAAAGTTGATTGGTTGGTAATTATCAAGACAAAACCAAGAGGGGCTGCGGACAACAAACATACTTTTGAAGTTTCTTACCAAGAAGAGTAGTCACATGTCAATACAATAATTCAGGATGATCCAAATTGATCACTTACAAGATGATGAAGTTGATGGTGAAGAGGTAAAGGTGATTTGGGTAGAAGAAAATGATTTCATTGAAATTGAGGAAGATTTCACTAACGACAATGATGATGATGAGGAGGAGGTAGCTACTGATGAAGAAGAAGCAAAGTTGTTCGACAGTGATGATTCAGAAATTTATCTTAATGTTGAGGAAGATGAAGATGAATAATATTTGGCTGACTTTTTTTATGATTGTATTATGTTGACCCCAGGAGTGATTTTGATGATGATCAAATATTAGAGCATATATTTACTAATATTTTTCAAGCTTTTCTTGAGATTGTCTCGTAGAAAGAAAGTTTCATGGAAGAAGAGGTAGAAGCCAAATATAAACAATGTTGAGCTAATGAGACAAAAGGTTGGAGTCAAATTCCATTGAAAAAGGTCATCTGAAGGGTTTGAGTCAACTCAAGAAAGAATAGAGTCAACTCTGGCACGTTTGGAATATGGCGCGTAGGTGTGCCATGGTGTCGAGCTAACTTGGAACCAAGTCAAGTCGACTCATGGGCCAACCGAGCTGAGTCGACTCCTGAAGTTCTGACAGCTATAACAGTTAGTTTTGCAATAGTCTAGAATTCTTATTCTGTATGTGGTTTAATTGTTCTATTTTGACTACTAATATAGCTAACAATATATGAATTGTTTATGTGTTGTATATTATTATGCTTTTTTTTAGATATCTAATTCTGGCCTTTCTAAAAAACTGATAGCTAATAAAGGGGTAAGTGGGAAAAAGAAGTGGCCACTCTCTTCTAAACCAGTGATCCAAAACACACCATAATTCAGTCACTCACATCCCAGACATCCATAACCATCACAAAATACTCCATTACATCAGTCTCCTACATCAAAAACTCATGTTCCCCAAATTATTCCACCATACGCCCTCTTATCTCAAACTATCCCACCTCAAACTACTATATCTAATCCTCCCATGCCTTAGCCTCCATCTGAACCTACTCAATCTCAACCCATTCCTTCACCTCCAGTCATACCTGCTTCTATGCATCATACTCCATCTATTCCCCCTATTGTGGTCCCTCCTAGGGAATCATCTCCATCCGCTAATCAAACACCGGATACTTCATTTAGTCAAGTTGGCGTTGGTGGAGATGATCAAGATAGTTGAATTTGGATAAAGCCTGATGCAGATGGGTGAGTAATACATGTGTTCACATGTGATATATTACTGTTTATGTTAAAATGAAGCAAATATTCTTGACTTTGTTTATGGGAAATAGATTCGACGAAGACCATCACAAAATGGTTGTTGATGCCATTGCTTTATGCATAAAAAGTAAGTTTGAGAAGGCGAAGCCATCATGAAAAAGTTTTCTCAAACTACTCGAGATTTTTTGTTGGAAGAATTCAAGGTAATGACATGTAAAACTTTAAATTGATTGATAAATGTGCATATGTTGCTTTGGTTAGTACTTTATAATGTGACATATCTAACTTATTTTTTATGTGTTTATCACCATTTTCAAAATAATTGCAGAAAAATTTAAGTGGCTGCCTGGCCATAATGACATGATTAGAATAAATTTTGAAAAAAGAGGTTCATCGAAAATGAGTCAGTTGTTTCAAGAGCTTAGAAAGAACTTGGACCACAAGCTAGATTGGATAGAAGATATTGTATGGAGAGAAATGAAGGCTTATTGGCAGTCTCCTGGATTCCTAACTAAGTTAATACAAATAAGAAGAATCAAGATTCTTGTGCAGGTGCCTCCCTTCACACTGGTGGATCCATACCTCATCATATCCATTGGAAGAGAATGGTATTATTGTTTTTTTTTCTGACTTTACCATTATATTATATCAAATCTTAGTAAAATTTTTCTCTCTTTAATCAATTATAGAAGGCTCAGAGTGGGACAACTCCTTCACTTTCATAATTTTATTTTCATACTCATCGAAGAAAGAAGGATCAGAGTTGGGTGGGTGCAAAAGCTAAAAGTGCTTATGTAAGTTTTCAAATTTATATCTATTGCTGCTATAGTTTCTGCTACTAAGCAAGAGTACTTCATTCTTTGAAGTTGCTGTGGGTGTTCACAGGAAGTCATATATGTTCATAGAAAGTCATATATATTCATAAAAAATCATATATATTTATAAAAAATCATATATATTCATAAGAAGTTATATGACAGAAAGCTATATATATTCACAGGAAGTCATATGACAAAAAATCATATATATTTACAGGAAGTCAATATATATTCACAGGAAGCCATATGACAGAAAATCATATA
>KE505220.1:274560-302668 GCA_000441515.1 Elaeis oleifera | reverse complement strand
GATTTGATCCATGATTCGATTCAATCCGATTCGAATTCAATTCAAAATTCTATCAAACCTAATTTAATTAAGCTTTGAATCTAAGTCCTATTTGGATTATAAAATCCAATTAGCCTCAAATTAAGTTAAGCTTACTTAAATTAAATCTAATTTAAATCAATTAAGATTTGATCCATGATTCAATTCGAATCCAATTCAAATTTGATACAAATTCAATTCAAAATTCTATCAAATCTAATTCAATTAGGCTTTGAATCCAAGTCCTACTTGCATTATAAAATCCAATTAGCCTCAAATTAGGTCAAACCTAATTAAATTAAATTAAATTTAAGTCAATTAGGATTTAATCCATGATTCAATTCGAATTCAATTCAAACTCGATTCAAATCCAATTCAAAATTTTATCAAACCTAATTCAATTAAGCTTTCAATCCAAGTTCTACTTGGATTATAAAATCTAATTAGTCTTAAATTAAGTCAAGTCTAATGAATTAAATCTGATTTAAATCAATTAGGATTGATCCATGATTCAATTTGAATCCAATTCGAACTCGATTCGAATCTAATTCGAAATCTTATCAAATTTAATTCAATTAGGTTTGAATCTAAGTCTTACTTTGATTGCAAAATCTAATTAGCCTCGAATTAAATTAAGTCTAATTAAGTTAAATCTGATTTAAATCAATTAGGATTTGATCCATAATTTAATTCGAATCCAATTCGAATCTAATTCGAATCCAATTCGAATCTAATTCAAATCCAATTCAAAATCCTGTCAAACCTATTCAATTAGATTTTGAATCCAAGTCCTACTTGAAATATTAAAATTCAATTAATCTCAAATTAAGTGAAGCTTAATTAAATTAAATCTAATTTAAATCAATTAGAATTTGATCTATAAATTGATTAAGTCCAAAAATTTAATAAAACCTAATAATGATTTTTAGCCACCAAAAAATGACCAAGGTGGAAAAAAATTAATATTAAAAGTTAATATTAAAATAAATTTAATAGTATTAGAGATGGCATTAGCGGTGGAATAATATGCCATCGCTAATAATTTTGAAAAAAAATATTATTTAAATTTAAAAAATAATATTAAATTTAATATTTAAAAATTAATAGTATTAGCGATGGTGGATGGGTATTAGAGATGGAAAATATCGTCGTTAATATCTTGACATGCAAAATGGAGGATATTATCGATCGTATTACCGACGACTGTCATTACCATCGATAATAGTCCGACTAAACCACACCCAGGCCCATCGGAGGAAAAAAATTCTGCGCTCGTTCTCCTCCTCCTCGTGAATCTCCTCTCGTTCTCCTCCTTCCCAGCTTTCCTCACCTCGTCGGTGCCTTCTCCTGGCCGACGGCGACCCCCTTCCAGTGCATCCTTCCTAATGTCCTGATCCTCCCAGCGCCTCCTACACCACAGCCTCGAGCCCGCCACCCTGGCCCACCTTGCCCGTGGCTGCCCGACCCTGCCGGCACCTCCTACATCGCGACCACGAACCAGCCACCCTAACCACGGCCGCCCCAGTCTCACCAGTGCCTCCTACGCTGCGGCTTCGAGCTAGCCGCCCAACCCGCCTCACCTACAGCTGCCCTGATCCTGACCCCATCGGTGCCTCCTACGCCATGGCCCAAGCCTGCTGCCCAGCCCACCTTATCCGCGACAGCCCGACCCCATCGGTGCCTCCTATGCCGCGGCCCAAGCTAGCCGCCTCAACCCGCCTCGCCCATAGCCACCTCAACCCCATCGGTCAGACCCTGTGGCCCCTACCCACCAGCATCCCCATGGCCCCATCCTCACCGACCTGACTGCGTGGCCCCTATCCTGCCACCTCGACCCTACGGCCTCTGCCTCGCGTCCTCATCGCTGTGCCAGTGCGCTTACTATTGTGAGTTTTAGTGACGGCATTAGCAATGCTAGTATTGTCTCTTGGTTAAAGGTGCAGAGGAACTTGCAATGCCTTATTTTCAATAGCCATATTCTTATAGTAACCTTCTTATTTTTCTAATGATGATCCAACTAAATGGATATTGAAGGGACTGGCCTCTTTTCTTCTTCTCATATGATGTCTTAAAGTTGACGGATGCCGATGGATTTTGGTTGCTATATTCTTATAGTTGTCTTCTTATTTTTCTGATAATGATCCAACCTAAATGGATATTGAAAGGACTGACCTCTTTTCTTCTACCCATATGATATCTTAAAGCTGATGGGTGCTGATGGATTTTGGTTGCTATATTCTTATGGTTGCCTTCTTATTTTTCTAATGATGATTCAAACTTAATTAATGGATATTGAAGGAAATTGCTCTACAGATTGCTATGGGCTCTTTTTTTGTTCTCATATGATGTCTCAAATCTGATGGATGCTAATGGATTTGCTTGCTATATTCTTATGGTTGCCTTCTTATTTCTCTAATGATGATTCAAACTTAATTAATGGATATTGAAGAGAATGGCACCATAGATTGCTATGGGCTCTTTTTCTTGTTTCCATATGATGTCTTAAATCGGATGGATGCTGATGGATTTTACTTGCTATATTCTTATGATTGCCTTCTTATTTTTATGATAATGATTAAAACTTAATTAATGGATATTAAAGGGAATGGCTTCATAGATTGCTATGGACTCTTTTTCTTATTCCCGTATGATGTCTAAAATCTGTTGGTGCTGATGGATTTTGCTTGCTAAATTCTTATGGTTGCCTTCTTATTTTTTCTGATGATGATTTAAATTTAATTAATAGATATTAAAGGGAATGGCTCTACGGATTGTTATGGGCTCTTTTTCTTATTTCCATATGATGTCTAAACCTAATGGGTGCCGATGGATTTTGCTTACCATTTTTGAAGACAATAGAAGATTTTACGTAATGAGAACTAATCTCTTCTTCTGCATGTTTGGAATCCTATATCTTTTTTCTCCCTTTGGGAGGTCATTAGTCTTGGAGCAGCAACTTGCTAGTAAACTATGGACTAGAACTTGCCTTCCTTTAAACACCTCCCATAAATAGTAATTCTTTGGAATCCTACAAGTCTAGGAAGTCATGGACTGAGGCTCTACTTGCTTAAATATCTATTATTTTACTAGATCAACTGGATGCTTCTAGTAACATTGTCCTTGACCTGCAACAGATGACACACCACAGTAGACCTATCCTTGGACCCACCAATTGATGTCGCTTCTTCATAAGAGAGATCAGATATTATGTAAGATTGTTAGTTAGGATCTGCAATATATCAGCGAAAAAAATGATTCTCATCCAACAATACATAATAATGTGTTAGTCTGCATGGCTACAAAGATAGAAGTCAAACTCTGTCGGGTGACAAATACTTGTGACAAGTTACCTTTCATCGAAGAAGAATTACTTCTTACAGAAACTAGGATGCTCGAAAGAGAATTGGAATCGTACATCATCAAGATCTGAGCAAAAATATCCTATTGATGCAGTCAGGTATCTTTTTTTTGATTTATGTTTCAGACTAATATTGTTCATTTTTTCTTTAGTTATAAATTATGCATGTTACTTTTATGAATGTGGTATAAAGTTAAGGTATCATGATATACAGTTAAATAAATATGATATATAGTTATTTTATTCTAGTACATAGTTAATACAATATGATACATAGTTATTTTATTTTTCAAAGATTATAGATCATATCTTTTCGAGATCGAAGCTGTCACAGTTGAGAAGGGAGCTCTGGAGGAGAGAGCTTTGTGATACATATACCATGTGGTAAACTTTAATATTTTAATTATTCTTTTTATGTTATTTTATCCTTTATTATCTAATATAACATTGTTTATGACATCTTGATACTCTCAAGTTTGGATGATAGGGGGTCATTAGTGACCCCACAGTCACACGCAATAGGGACCAGCTCTTAGACACAAAGGAATGGTAGAGGATCCACCCAGCTCGCAGCATATCTAACTCAATTGGAGGATAAAGAGCTTATCCATATTCAGAGCCACTCATAAGTACTATATTTTTACTGAATATATTTAAAATTTAGCCATTGTAGAGTCTAACATTTATTGATCAAAACCAATTTTGCAGTATATTTAAAGAGAGCTCCATGCCTTGTATGGTTACCAAGATCATCTAGCGATTGGTGCTGGGGCCAGTGGATACATTCTCCAATTGGCCATCAGGGCACGTGATGCAGCTTAGGAGATGTTCTGAGTAAATCAAAGGTGTTTAATTTAATAATTCATGATAGGTTTGTATTCTATTTATTAATACACACTTGCTTCTACCTACAAAACTACTACCAATTCTTATCTCCTCAGGATGAGCCGCTCGATCTTTGAGCAGATGGCCATATGTAGGTCTCGAGATGGACTACACAGCCTACGACAATCTACCATCAAGCATTCTGATTCTCAATCACCATCAGATTGAAAGTCTTATAGGGATCACTGGATACAGACGGACATATGGGAGGCCCTCTGTGACCAATAGAGCAGCAAAAGTACATCGGTAGGTGACAGAGGGCCCGATAGAACTAGATTGCTCGGCAAGATTCGATCAGACATATGGGTGGCTCCATCGGCACACATGTTGTGACTGACAGACTGATAAAAAATCTATATCAAAACTCTTCACTAGAACTATAAAAACTCTTATATACATACTTTAATTAATTTAATTTATTATTACTTATTATAGACACGACAACTGGGTCATCCACTAGGCCAGCTATAGTTGTGGTGGGTTACACACCAGTTTAGGAGGACTGGTGACTATTTAGATTCTACGTCATGATAGATCATGGTAAGAACTTCAAACTTTATTTACTAATTAAGTTGTTACAGAATCTGATTTTTATATTAAACTAATGTATTTTAAACTGTGTAGATGCATTATGTAGCATACGTTGCTGAGATGTACAACAATGATCCATCTTCTCAGCTCCCTCTTGATCTTGAAGGATGGTTCAGTGCCATCGAAAGAGTGAGTAGGAGTCGGATCATAAGATTCAGCCACAGCTTCGACCTTCTACTGGCTCGATATCCTTTGATGTCCTCATAGACCTCGATGTCCCAAACCTGGAGCAATGTGCACATAGAGGAGGTCGTGTAGAGGCTTCTGAGCCAGCTACCTCAGAGCCTTCTAGATACCATCTGTGATACGATCATGGAGCTTCTCCAAGATTCGTAGCTGCATGATCGACTAGACTCATCATCCTAGCCATCACATTAGGTAATTATATTACTAAACCCTTTTATTTATTTAAGTTTTCATATTTAGAAACTTCATATATTTAGGTTTAAGTCCAAAAAGAGGATCTAGGAGCTAAAAAATCAATATAATCATCCAATCAATGGGTCGGGGGTGTCTATAGCTCCGTATCATCAAATAAAATATATAAAAATAATCTGTTTGAAAATTGAAGGAGTGTATCGAAAGATATGCCTCCATATCAAAACTTACTAATATTATTTATTTTTTGTAACAGAATACTGGGACATCCGACTCTCATCCATCAGTTTTGGAGAGAAGTAGGAGGAGAAGGAGGCGGATGACAATGAGGATCAGACCTTTTTTTTTTATTGATACTATTTGTAAAAAAACTATATAATTTATATTTTTAATATAATATAATTAGTTTTAATTTTTGATTGTTATATTATCTTTGAATTTTAATTATAACAGATATTAGAAATCTTAATTCATTGTGATTACTTAAAATAGATTTTAAAAAATATTATTATTTTTTAAAAAAATAAATTAATTATTAATGATAGTATTAGAGATGGATATTGCCATTGTTAATATTTATTAGCGACGGTATTAGCAATGATAATGCTGTCGCTAATATTTTTTAAAAATTATTTAATTTAAAATTAAAAATATTAGAAACGACATTAGAGATGGTGTGTTGGTCGCTAATAATTATTAGAGATGGCATTAACCATACAAAATACTGTCACTAATATTTTTAATTTTTAAAAATTAATTTAAAATTAAACATAAGTAGCGATGAAATCTTTCCATTGCTAAAGCCGTCGGTAATAGTCTTATTGGTGACGGTTAGGATTTTCATCGCTAATAAAGATATTTAGTGATCAAATTTTTTCAGATTCACTTTACGATGAAATTAATGATAGTGAGGTTATTAGCGATGGTAAGTGAACTATTAGCGATGGCAACTAACCATCGCTAATAGTTTGGATTCTTGTAGTGTTATATACAACAATTAGTTATAGATGTTGTATAAAGTTAGTATGTTTTGTAGTCACTAAAATGACCATTATATAAACATATTATTTAAATATTATTTTATAGTCATAGCCTAAAATAATAGTTTTGGATAATAATTTATATAAACATTATTTTAGTTATGGTCAATAGCAGTGGCTATAATAACCATTGTAAAGTGATTCTTTGTAGCAGCAGAAAACATAACCATTGTAGAAAATAAGGCTCTTTAGTAGTAGGTTAGAACTATTGCATGAAAGTGATATTTTGAGCAATAGCTTATGGAACTATTGGCTAAAGTGGTGATTTTTAACAACCATCTCTTTAACCGTTATCTAAATTCTTGGTGGTTAGTAATAACAATTTCTTTAAACACTGCTTAAAGTAATAATTTTAGCAATGATCTCATTTCATTACATAAATGATGCTTTTTGTAGTATATGATGAAATTACTATATAAAGTGATATTCATTGGTAGTGAAATATAGAGTCATTGTGTGATGCAATACTTTTGGGCAATGACTTATGTAACCCTTAAGTGATGATTTATAGCAATGATCGTATTTGTTGTTTCATATAGTGATGCTAATTTGATGGCTTTGGCCTAATCTAATCGAAAATAAGGAAGAATTTTCTCAATCTCCTCAACTCGAAACTCTAAAAAAAATTTAAAATATTAAAAATTTAAAAATTATTAGAGATTTTGGCCGAATTAGTACTAATTTTTTTAGATGACCTCTAAAAAATATACATATTAAATTTATGATTGATGAACATGCAAGATCACCAAACTCAATGTGGATCATTTTCTTCTAAATCAGATCAATTGGAGATCAAAATAGATAATAAACCATTTAGTAATTAATTAACATTCTTTTGATTAAATAATTAATAAATACTTATGATCCATGAATATTTGCTTTAAGCAAGTTTGAGTTTGATATAAATAAGTCATAATCAGATCAACCAATATAGACTATTTATTAAAGGCTTAATTATCCAAAAAATCTTGAAATTTTTGAGGATTTTCAATTTCATCCTAAACTTTTATTTAGTATATTCATGTCATCGAACTTTTAAATTCTTTCAATTCGAATCATAGCTCTAATTTCTATCTGCTTGACATAATTGGGTTATCATATAATACATATGATCCACTTATGCAGCCTTCTTGCTAATTTGAAAAAATTCTAGAAACCATGCTCTCCCCTTTCACTCATCTTCTTCCATCTAGGGTTCTATCAATGGGAAGATGAAAAAATTCTCTCCTTTTGGATCTCTATCCTCTCTCCTTTCCACCTCCCTGGAATAGAAAGAAGAGATTTTATTTTTAAATTGATACAAATCAAAGCTAATGCAACTTTATCTCCTCCACCCCTCTTTCACCCTAACTTTATCATTCCACTCTGCTCTCATCAATGGTTTGGATCACTTTTTGCTCAAAATCACTACTGATGTTTGATGCAAAAGCAATCCATACATCAAGTTTTAGATTAACTAAGGGATCCATGATGTAAGGATTAGGAATCATGGAGAAAATATCTAAAATCATAACACATTTATAGGTACAATCTAATACAAGCTGAAAATATTATCTCTATCACCAAAATTAGGGACCAGTTATTGATCCGCATCATTGAAGGCAAATACCACCTCTCTCAAGGTCACCACTGTTGTTCAGGCACCAAGAAGGTGAGAAAGGCTTTGGATCGGAATGGGTTAAAACTCTAATTGAAGAGATGTTAATTTAGAGAATAAAAGCTATCATTCTATCTCATCATCATTTTCTGTCATATAAGCAACTTTTTGCGATATAGACAAGCCACATAATAACTCCCTCACAGTGGGCCGATGGTAATCACAATCAGGGTTAGAATTGAAGAATTTAAAAGTTTGATGATCTGATTGCACTAAATAAAATTTCAGGATGAAATTTAAAATCTCTAAAAGTTTAAAATTTTTGCATAATTAAGCCTTTATTAAATGGATTGGGTTTAGATATAGAACTTTAACCTGTTTAACTCATTTTGATCTATTTAATAATTAGAACCGGTTATGACTAACTCATTAAACCTATTTAAGTGGTTTAAAACTTACTTAACATGTTTTAACTTGTTTAATCCGACCCACTTAACTTATTTAAATAGCTTAATTTGACTTGACCTGTTTAATAAATGGGTTATATGGATCGGATAGGCTTATCTATTTATTAAATAGATTGGATTCAAACATAAATTTTTGACCTATTAAATAAATAGATTGAATTTAGATTAATAAATTTTTGACATGATCTATGTCCAACCCAATCCATATCTAACCTAATATAACCCAATTGCCACACCTATCCTCAAATTTCCTCTAAAGTGAGCTTCCTCTAATGTTAGGACTCTTATTATCCTCCATAAAAAAGGGTGTTACTCATGTTCCCTTAGGTACCAAAGAAAATTCCCTATCACATATAAGTTCCCAAAAATAAGTGCTACACTCCCTTATAACCTCACACAATGATTCGGATGACAATTTGGTGGACTTTTTCGGTACCCGATTCATCTTATATCCTAATAGGATTCATTTAGCAATATCCTATAAGATTCAGGAAGGATTTAGGATTTAAAATTAAAATTTATTCAGATTTGGTGTTTTACTTTTGTGCACCCGCTATTCGAATTCAAATGTGTGTGCGTGCGTGCATGCATGCGTGTGTGTATACTTATATATATAAGTGTATATAATAACAATAAGTGGATACAACCCCAAGCCTTTAAATGGCCTAACCATTACGTTAACCAATAAGCCATGGTTCGCATCTATCTCTGGGCAGTGGGTGGAAAACCATTGCTAAAACTATTAGGCAACGATTTTGGGCCATCAAGCAATATTTTTTGGCTATTGCATAATACTATTTTTGTTGTAGTTCAGTATTAAATTGTTGACTAATATGCAATTTTATTTATATTTATAAAATAATTTTGTATTTATAAATATGTTTACTATATTCATCCCAAGTCACGTGCACACATGACTTTTGAGTGGTCTTAATTTAGTCCCACATTGGATAGAGAACAAAAGTTATATCTCTTTTTCGATTGTTGCTTAGCCCATCTAGTTGTCTCTCCGAAGGCATCTAATAAAATTGAAACAATATTGTTGCCCAAAAAGATAACTCAATAGGGAGGGGGAATTGGGTTTTCAAAAATAAAATAAATTATTGGGCATAAATTTTAGAGTATGTCAAGTATGGTGAGATGATACAAAAGAAATATTAAAATAAATAAGCAATTAAGATATAATGCAAGTAAAAGAAAGCCATACATAAACATCAAGAACTTATAGTGGTTTATGCAACACCTATATCCACTTCCCAAGCCATCCTTGAAAATTTTACTATAATCTCTACACAGATTACAATAAGATTATTTCTAGGCTCATAATCTAAATCCAGTTGGTTTTTTCAGATTTATCAATCAAAACTTTTTCCAAAGCCTCTCCTAGGCTTTCTCAAACAAATTCAATCCAATTTAGACTTGGATAGTCCTTTTCTCAAGTTTCAATCCCAATTAAAATTTACTTACCATAAAGAATAAGAAAATAATTGTAAACATAATAAAATCACTTAAAAGAGTAAATAAAAGTCAATGAAGCTCTTTGAAGAATATATTATGGAAGCTTTACAATCAATGCTCAAAAAACTCTTTAAATACTTCAATATTTTGAGAAATTAATTACTTTACCTTTTTAAATGCTCAATGAATACTCTAGGACTCTTACTTAGCTTTTTTTTCTTTTTCATTTTATCTTGGCTCTTTAGAAGCCTTTAAATATTCTAAAAAAACCGAACTAGCCATTTCTAACCATTGGGGACTAAAAACTAGCCATTAGAAACTATTTGAAAAAATTTAAAATTATGTAGAACTAGCCGTTATTATTGTCAGCTGCAGTCGAGTTGACTCAAGACCAAATAGGAGTCAACTCAAGTAACTATGAGTTGACTCATAGTTAAGTAAGAGTTAGCTCAAAGACTATTTCATAGAAACACTTCTTTGTCTTTTCTGAGAGAGTTAACTCGTAATCAAGTAGGAGTTAGCTCGAGATTTAGCATTGAAACTTCTACCTTCCATCTGACTAAAGGAGTTGGCTCGTATTTAAGTAGGGATCGACTCCTAGTCTATTCCACTTGAAAAATACATGGCGAGAGTCAATTCTTTTGCATCTAGGGGTCAGCTCTTGGATTCTTCTTCTTGATTTTTCATGATATAGTTTTATCTAATCATCTTTTTTTGCTTTCAAAAGTTTGTCAGTTAATGTATACTTTTCAAGAATGATTTTAACTTCCAAAAATCTCTAAATAAGAACTTGAATAACTCATTAGTATCAAAATAAGTACTCAAATATTTTATATTCATCAAAATTAATCTTTAAGTCAACAATCTCCCTCTTTTTTATGATAACAAAACTTTGAGTATAGACAAATAATAAAATATATCAAAATAATTTTATCTACTTGATTTAAGAGATTCAAGGTCTTATGTAAGATGACATATCAAGGCCAATATGCATTGAGCATATTTGGGTGTGATAGTATCAATAATATGTCACAACAAAAGAAAAGCAAGAAAGATATATCGGGCTCAACAATATGCCAGATTTAATGATGTATCAGTGCTAGTGACAAAGTATGAGTTGAAGATTTTGCAAAACTATATGAAGGCATAATGTGTCAGAGCTGAAGTGAATGAAAAAGATGAAGGTTGTATCAAAATCAATGTATTAGAGCTAAAATTAAGTGTCAAAATAAATGTATCAGAGCAAAAATAAATATATCGGAGCAAACAAATATATTAGAGCTAAAGTTTTAGCAAGAAAGCATCATTATGGCTGCTTCATTAATGTTCCAAAAAATTCAATAGTTTCACTGATTCTTCAATAATTGTTCAAGATTTGTACTTTAAGTGTGTACTAAGTTATTCATTGTTTCCTCCATTATTTGCTTCATATCTCTTATATTGATACCATTTCTCTCCTTTTTGATACCCATACTCTCATATTCTCCCTCTTTTTGTCATCATTCAAAAGGATAATATACAGAAAACATATCAGAGATATGGAAAGAAAGATTTCAGTGCATTACATATATATATATTCTTACAAGCAAAAAGAGTGTATTGTGTACAAAAAGAGATCAATATGATACACAAGCAATTCATCATCAATACAAAACAGCAAAGTATAACATATAACATAACATCAATCCAGAAGCCCTAGGCCTAGTCTCCATCAGAGAGAAGATCCATAAGTGAGGATGGATGTGCCCTAGAAGATGAGACACCATTCCTCTGATTCTTAGTCCTAATAAAAGACTGGTAGGGTGTGCTGGAAAACCTATGTCAGACCTAGTAAAAGTCCTAAAGAGTGGTTTAGGAGTGGCTGGGATGGAAGAGAGGTATGGAAAGGTTAGATGTATCGGGTTGGCTAGCTCTAAGAAGAAGATCGATCTATAAAAATCTATCGACCTCGACCTCTAGTGGCAGCTGCAGTGGCAACTCCTGATACAATAATCTCCATCTGTGCCACCAATCTCTCCATAATGCTCAGATGAGAATGGATCTTAGAGTGTTGAGAGTCTCCAAGATCTCTAACCTCTAACTGAATATGACTAACTCCTACCTCGATCCTCCTCAAGTGAGCAACCTCCTGAGCCAATACAGATATGTTAGTGTGACCTTCTAGCCTTTCTCACTACTTAAGAGTACTAGTCTGATCAGACAGTCTGGCCACCCACTCCATAAACTTTGAAGCTCCATCTAAATTAGTGAATCGATCTGGTGTGCCTGCTATAAGATAATCTACTCTCACTCTATCCTCATCTATCTAGTATCAAAATCTACTATCCTCCTCATCTAATCATCATCAATGCGAGTGGAGGAAAGCTGAGTGGGCTCCTAAGCTCCTCCAGGTTTCATTGGTGAGGTAGAAATAGAAGGGGCTATTGTTATGGAAGTCTGAGGCTCTACTGCTACTGGAGGAGGTAACTCTGGCTGTACCATGCATGGTCCCATCTTCTCTCTTTGTCTTTCTTATCCAATGATCCTCTTGACCCATCTCTCCTGCAATTTGTGGTAGCTCATCTGATCTAGCAATTGCTCATTGTAAGTATTAGAGTGCATCAGAGCTCTGCGGTCTCCCCCTCGAGAGGTATGCCAAACTCTTGAAAGACCAATATCAGTGCCATGCCATAAGGTAGGCAGACCTTCGCTCTGCATGTTGTCTCTCATATAGGCAAACATTAGTATTGATAAGTTGAGTTGAATACTCTGCATGACATACACCATGATAATCAAGTCTCTCTCAGATACAAAGTCAAACCAACCTATCTTTGGACAAGAACCTCCCGATGATGTGGTCAAGAAGCCTTATCTTTGTAGAAAACTATCTCGCATAAGGCTCCTCCATTGCATTCACTTCCTCACCTCCAATACAAATGTTAATGCCTCGGCCCTGTCTAATAATCCAATACGTGTTATTCCTTGATAAGGCATCCATAAGATCCCTGCAAACCTCTGTTCTATGAGAACGGTCCGAACTCCCTTCACAATGGCTTCCACTCTATCCGAACCATGTCTAAGGCTATTGTAGAACTCTCGAATTAGGTTTGGATAGGTGGAAGGTCTAATGAACAAAGAAATTCCCATCCAAGTCCTCTAATCTTCTGACCAATTAAAAACCCTCTTTTTCAAAAATCTAAAATATATTTTTTGTCGGTTGTCATATGTCTACCAGCTAGGGATGCATTGGATGATGGAGAGGATGAGGGAGAGATGGACTTGCTGGGGCATGGGACTAGCCTTGGTCATTCTTGCTTTTGATCTCTGTTCCACCTACTATTCTCCCCTTGACCTCTTCAACTAGTAAGCCAATTGCATTCTAGGACATATTTGCACTCAATCCCAAGGAAAATCAAGTGAAAATCAAGGAAGGAGACAAGAGAGGGGCTCAAAGATGGTTTGGAGAATAGTTTAAAGTGATCTAGGGCAAATAGTGAAAGGGTAGAAATGAAACAGAAAGGGATGGCTCATCTTTAAATGAGTGGTCCTAACTTGGAGTCAACTCGAGCTCTCTGCTAGAGTCGGATAGAGCTAGAGTTGACTCGAACTTAACTACGAGTCGACTCAAGCTAAATCTCAGATAGAAAATATTAGATTTTAGAAAAAATTAATATTTAAAGCATAAGATGACTCAAGTGAATCCAAATGGAGGACAATAAACATGAAATCAATCAATTTAGATTCAAGAGATGGTAAAATTTAAGAGTTTCAAGGAGAAAAAAGGAGAGCTAAGATAAGATCTAGTCAAATAGATCACACACTCCAAACTTTCTTGTACTCAAACTAAATCTATCCTCACTGAAGGGTTTGGTAGATGCATCAGCTAGTTGTCTAACGGTGCTCACAAAATCAAGTATTACATCACCATTTTCAATATAGTCTTTTATGAAGTGATGTTGTATTTCAATATATTTAATTCTTTAGTATTGAACTAGATTTTTAATTAAATTTATAGTACTAGTATTGTCATATTTTATAGAATTTTCTTTAAGTTAAGACCATAATCTTTAGTTGTTATTTAATCTACAAGATTTGAGCATAAAACCTTTTAGCTGTAATATATTTAGCTTTCATTATACATGATACTATCAAATTTTGTTCTTGCTAAACCAAAAGATTAAGTTTTCTAGAAAGTGGTAAGTTTCACTAATACTTTTTCTATCAAGTTTATAACTAGCAAAGTCAGCATCAGAATATTCAATTAAATCAATAGAAGAATATCTAGAATATCATAAATCAATATTCAATGTACTAATTAAATACCTAAGTATTCTTTTAACAATAAATAAATGAAATTCTTTAGGATTAGATTGATATCTTACACACATATACAAACTAAATATTATATCAAATCTACTTGCCATAAGATAGAGTAAAGATTCAATTATATCTAGATAAAGTTTAGTATTAATACTTTTCCCATTTTTATCCTTATCAAGCTTACACATGAGGGATTAGTGTTCTAATAGACTTGCTATTCTCCATCCCAAATTTTTTGAATATTTTTTGGTGTATTTGGTTGGTTGATGAAGATTTTTCTTTGATTTGCTTGAGTTGGAGTCCCAAAAATAAGTTTAGTTCTCCATCATATTCATCTCAAACTCTTCCTACATTAAGTTGATAAAGTTTTGAAAAAGAGATTCACTAGTAGTATCGAATATAATATCATTTATATAGATTTGTACTACAATAAGTCATCATTTTTCTTAAAAAATAATATAGTATCTATATCTTCTCTCACAAAATCATTCTCAAGTAGAAATTTACTCAATCATTCATACCATGCTCAAGGTGCTTGTTTTAATTCATATAAAGCTTTATTTAGTTTCAAGATATGATTTAGAAAGACATGACTTTTAAAACCATATGATTATTCAACATACACCTCCTTAGCAATATATCTTTTAATATCTATTTGATAGAGTTTGAAATCTATATCACAAGCAAATATAAGTAGCAATCTAATATCTTTAATTTAGAAATAGAAGTAAAGTTTTATTAGAATCAGTTTCTTCTTCTTGATTATAACCTTTTACAACTAATCTAGCTTTATTTCTTACAATTACTTCATTCTTTCATCTAATTTATTTCTATATACTCATTTTGTTCTAATAATAGGATAATCTAAAGGTCTACTTACTAAGGTCTAAACTTGATTTCTTTCAAATTAATTTAGTTTCTCTTGCATAGTTAGAATCCAATTTAGGTCTTTTCAACTTTAATAGATTTAGATTTTATTTAAGAAACAAAACTAAATGATTATCAATATTTCTTAAGGATGATCGAGTTCTTACTCCTTATGATGGATCACCAATGATAAAGTCTTTTGGGTATCCATAAGTATACCTCCACTTCTTGGGTAAGTTCTCATGATGTCTTTGAGCTTCCTCATGGTTTTCTTCATTAGTCTCCTTATCACCTTCTTTATCATTTTGTACTGAAACCTCTTTCAAGATTAGATCTTCCATTCTTTTATTTAGAGTTCCTACATCATCATCTACAATATCTTTCTTTCTCGAAGAAAGTCATCAATTTCATCAAATATAGTATGAATAGATTCTTCAACAATCAATATTCTCTTATTGAAGACTATATGCCTATCTAGATGAAGAGTATCCCAAAAGTTTTTTTATCTGACTTAGCATCAAATTTATCAAATTTATCTTTTTCATTATTTAAACAAAGCATCGACAACTAAAATTATGAAAATAGTTGATATTTGATTTTTTTTCTTTAAAAAGCTCACAAGGGATTTTCTTTAAGATCGGATGAATCAAAGCATGATTCAAAATATAACATACTGTATTAATTACTTTTGTCGAAAAATATCTTGAAAGGTTGCTTTCACATAATATGGTACAAGCTATTTCTTATAAAATTTTATTCTTTCTTTTCATTATCCTATTTTATTGAGATGTCCTAAGTGCAGAAAAATTTTGATCAATTTTTTTTATTATAAATTTTAATTATTGATTTTTAAATTCAATTCTATGATCACTTCTTATAAAAACTATAGTAGAGTTCTTTTCATTCAAAACTTTTTTATAAAAATTTGAAAGTACTAAAAAGGCTTCATCTTTTATGTCAAAAACATAATCCAAATAGACCAAGAGAAATCATCAGCAATCATAAATCCATATCTTTTTCTCGTATGCTTGTGGTCCTAATAGATCCAAATAAGTTCATGTAAAACAATTTTAAAGATCTAAAGATTGAAATAATATTTTGATTTAAAAGAGCTCTTAATTTATTTTCAAATTGACAAGCATCACAAATCTTGTTTCTTTCAAAATTAATTTTGGTACTCCTTTTACGAGATTCTTTTTGATAAATTTTGAAATCAACTCCATACTTGTATATCTTAATCTATGATGCTATAACCAACTAGTCTTATTAACTTTGGCATTCATTGTAACTAGACACTGACCATGCTTCATAGAAAGATCATCTAAATCAATAATAAAGATATTGCCATATCTATCCAGTAAGCATAATGCCATTATCATTGAGACTAGAAATAATATACATCAAAGATTCAAAAGCAACTTTCAAACCTCTATTACATAATTGACTAATGCTTAGTAAATTATATTTTAAAATATTTACAAGTAAAATAGTCTCAATATAGATAGAAAGAGTGATATTTTTGTTATCAATTTCAATGATGCATCCTTTGCTATTATCATCAAAGGTCACCACTTCTCCTTCCTTTGCTTTAAGGATGATAATTTATCTCTATCAAGATACCATCTTCTTTTCTTTTATTGGCTGTAAAACATATTTACATGAAAAGACTAAATTATAATTTTAGGTATCAAAGCTTTCTTAGATCTTTTGGGGTTAATTACAATGGTTCGTTTTGGAATCCAAATCTTTTTAATCTTATTGTTATCTAATTTTCTAAAGTCATAAGAATATACTTTATATCCTAATTTACCATAGTAATAACAAAAAATATTTGAAGCTGCATTGGATGAAGATTTAACAAAAAAATTCTTCAAAAACTTTTATCTCTATATGGAGGTTAAAATTATCAAATGCAACTTTGTTAAAAATAGCTCTTTGACTATTCAAAATCATTTGCAATTTTTCAGAACTACAAGTGAATTTATAAATAATAGATTTCAACTTTTTAACTTCATTTTTAAATCTTGATTTTCTTTGAGCAAAGAATCTTTTCTTTAGGATGTCCTCCTTTCTTTAGTCAAAACATGATTGTATTTTTTAAGTTTCTTATTCTTCAATCCAAATTTTTTGAATTGATCCAAAAGATCATAAAATATATCATATAACTCATGAAAGTAAATTCAGACTTTATTCAAAAGTTACCTATTCTTCTTGTGCCTTGAGATATAAGTTAGCTTCCTCTTGAGTTTCTTATCAGAGCTTGAATCATCATTATCACTCCATGTGGCCATCATTGCTTTTTTTGTCTTTTTGATAGATTTCTTGGGACAAAGATAGTCAATTTTGAAGAATCCAGACTTTTTGCATTCGTACTATATGGACTGCTCATTTTCTTCTCCTTCTCCTTGCTTAACTCATCTTTGAAAAAGATTTTCTTCTAAAATTTTGCTTCTTTTTTCATAAATCTTTTGAATTTTGAATAATGAGAGCCATATCATCATCTTCTTCTTTCTCTTTCAATTTTTCACTATCTTCCTTATTTTGAGCAGTGGACTTGAGGGCTATAATTTCCTTTCTTTATTTCCTCTTTATTATTTTACTTCATGGTTAACTCATGAGTCATAAAAGAATCAAAAAGTTCCTCCAAGGATAAAGTATCGAGGTCCTTGGCTTCTTAAATAGTTGTAACTTCTACCTTCCAAACTCTTGGAAGTGAACTGAGGATTTGCGAATAATTCACTATTAGAATAATATTTTTCAAGCTCTTAGACCATTAATAATATCAGTGAATATAGTAAATATATCAGTAATAGATCACTTTGTTCCATCTTAAATAATTCATATCTATGTACAAATATATCAAATTTAGATTTCTTTACATAATTGATACCTTCATGGATAACCTCTAATTTATCCTATATTTCTTAGCAAAAATGTAAGTAGAAATGTAATTGAATTCATTAGCATCTAAAAATAAAAAGAACTAATCATCCATCTAGGTACTATGGTGCTCTATCTCTATCTCAGCTGTATCACTTTTCATCTTCCAAAATCATGTGGGCATCTCCTCTGTGGAGTAATTAAGTAAATTTTGATGCTTCTGTTATCCCTTATATGGCTGCGGCAGCCTTTGTTATTCATGATTCATGGGTCGGTGTTTGCTTGTCAAGGAGAAATTGTTAACCTGCTCTTCAGTGCCTTTCGCCGAATTAACTGCAGCTTGAATGGGTGTGCAAGCTGCAGTGCAACAGATGCAAGCCTCCAACATTTTTATGGAAGGCGACTGTGCCTCTGTAATATCTTGGTTGCATAAAGCTTTATTACAATATCACATGAATAACCCTTTGCTTCTTGATTTGAGGTATTGGTTTCAATCGCTGTCACATGTATCTATCTCTCATGTGTATCATGAGGCAAATCAAGGAGCAGATCATCTATCACATGAGGCTTTGGTTGGTGATTTTATTTATCACTCATGGTCCGATTTTGACTCACATTGTCAATTATTACTCCAGGCCGATGCTTATGGGGTGATGTTTGTACATGGCAATTAGTTAAGATACTGATTAGCAATGTCGTGCAATGAACTCTATATTTTCAAGTCCTATTTCTGCTCCCTACCGTTTTCTTCTATAGGATGGTTGATGGGTTTGATAAAAATGCTTATGTTGAGGATTCCAGTTTTCTAACATTTTTACTATATCATAACTTCATCTTTTCAATTTTGGTCACAGTGCTCCTCAGTAGAGCATAATTCTGTAGGCCACATCCAAAGTTGCTCAAGGATGATACATGCTTACTGTTATCTAAAACTGAAGATTATGTTATCGGGTCCTGGTTGCTTTATTCCATCTCTGGATAAATTGATGAACATTATTACCATACTGTATTCAATGCTCTTTCTTTACTTTGCATTTACTATTATTATGCAAATATTGGTTGGCTAAAGGATTATTATCTAATAGCAGATCCTTTTATAGAAGCTACTGATCTCACATATACGAGGCTCATTGAATTTGATCTGTTATGGTTTCTAGTGTGAAGTTTGCTTTATGTTCAGTTCTACATTATCAGGTACCAGGATTGGATTTCCATGTCTTATCTCCAGGTTTAGGATTCAACCTATCTAATATTTTGGGCATCTCCATCAACCAAGGCTGCAACAGTGGACCATTAATTGGCTTTGGACTCTGAACGGCCAACATAAGCTTCTCTGCGCATGGTTTTATATTGTTCCGGTGACAACACTTGCTATTATCACAACATCCCTCTTGACGGAGCATCAGATGCTGGCACCTCCCTTACTTTGGGTTGCTGTGCCAACCCTTTGCAAATGTAGGGAGTTTCATGACTCATGTTTCTCATACTTTACTCACTGTTACTCCTTTGGCATTGGTGTGAGCCACAGCCACATATGTCATATACCAAGGTATATAGTTTATGGATCCCCTGTCTTAATGCCCTTCTTTGTTACCTTGGTTTTCTCCTTTATTTTGGAATTAAGCCTCCTTTGCTATTCTCTGATTTTGTCTGCATTAAGGCTCCATTCAAATTGCTTGCTTTCGTAACTTGCGAATAAAGATTCTCTCCCTTACGAAAAAAAAGAACAATAAAGAATATCCATAGCTTTAGTATTCAATGGAATCATTCTTTTACCTAAGTCCATCCTTCTTTGATTTGAGTGTGACAATGCCATCTACCATGATTGTGGATGCACGTATGTAACACCCCGAATCGAGACTATGGTAGCTTAGAACTTTGCATATACATGAGCATTCATATTGGCATGTGGTGCAGCATGTCATTCATGATACACTTGAGCATTTTTATGTTAATTAGTTAGTAATAACAAAGTCTAAATCTAGTCATTAATTAAGAAAAAATGATCGAAGAATGTTTGAGGAATGATTGAGAAATTGAATCAATATTAGTGGTTGAAACAGGGGTCAAGTCGACTCGACTCTCATTAGAGTCAGCTCGACGACGGAAAAATAGCCAGACAAGATTTAAAATTCTAGATGTTTAGGTTCTAATTTAAAAGATATGTGAAAAATTGACTAAGCAGCTTCACTCGATAAATAAAGGATTGAAAATTCTCTTAGCACCACATCAATAGATCCATAATTGAGTGGTTCTCTATGAAGTTGACACCTAGCAAATTAAACTTTAGTTATTCCATTCCCAAGCTTAGTTACTAATACTTTTGCTGCTGATTTTATCCCTTAGTTAAAACAAAAATGTTAGAGAGGAAATAGAGCTGAAAAAGGAGGAAATTCTTCATCAAAATTCAAAGGAAATTCAGCTAGGAACATAAGTTTTATTGAAAACTGGTTAGAAAGAGGACAATTTGCTATTGGGAGAAAAAAAAATCTGTGGGGATAGCAACAGGGATTCGATCATTTGAGATAAGGATTTTGATACCTAAACTGAGTTTACACAAAATTTGAATGATTTCTACCTAATATGAGGTTTAGATGACCTGAATTATAAGATTTCTGGACTAAAATTCAGAAAGTAAGGAGCTAGTGCCAATCTTCTTGAAACTGATCTAAATTATTTCAATAAAAGGATAGAAATTATGTTAGCTAAACTAGATATGAATCATGAAGGAGAGATATGGATTGAATTGCTGAAATTCTAAAGTTATATTGGGAATTTACTAACTCTAAATAAAACAAACAGCATGGAACCAAAGTGAAAAATTGAAAAGGCTAGAAACTAAGCATATAATACAAAGTATGCATTCTCATCTTCATGAACCAGGTAGTATTATAATTGATAAGGGCATGTCCACTTCTTAAAGGTGAGAAAGAGAGCCCAAAGGGTGTTTTGGATCAATCAGGCACCAAGGTGGTGTAGTAGCTACCTAGGGGTGAGTGAATTCTATCTAATTTTGGTGTTTTCATTGTATTTTTGATATAAAAAAATTTATTTTGAAAAGAAAGTTAGTCTTCTATTATTCTATAGCTGATACATGTATGTTAGCATGAAAACAAGAATGATCTTCTTAACAGCTTATGTATAACACTTATATATGTATATATGTATATAAATTGGAACAACATGGCATTTATGATTTAAAATGTGTTGAAACAGCTGACTAGTATTTGAGTTTTATCAAGCATATTTTCAGCAGGCTACCCATAGTAGTGATCAACCTGTAGGTATGCCTGAGTACCAGCTGATATCTCCTTATGAAATATTATGCCCGTGAGAGCTCAAAAGTATCAAACGTACCATTCGACTGTAATAGTATGGATGCATTGTGGTGCAGTCGACGGTAGCCCAATGGCACCTCCTTGCGATCCAGTGTGCCCAGTGGGGCCCAATTTTATTCGATGCACTGTATCGACTATCCACGGTAGGGGTGCATTGTGGAGTAGTCGGTGGTAGCCCAGCAATTTTCTATTTCGATAATCATTTACACTATTTATTCTTTCTTAGCATGCAAAGTTTTAAAAGCTTATTAATTGTTTATGATATATGTATTATGAGTATTACAGCCAATCTTCCTGTTTCGTTACTGTTCGATGGATTGCTCACTCACTGGGACTAGTATCTCATTATGTGCTTTCTTTTCTTTTCTTTCAATAGGTTTTAGGCATTCTAGCTTAGCATAGAGATTACATCTTCAGCACTCATTTAGAAAAGGTTGGTCATGTCAACTAGTGGGAGGAGTATTCATTTTGGTCAGGTCGGCTTGGGAAAGAGTATCTTTTCCCTTGACCATGCTAGCTAGTGTAAGGTGCTCATTTTGGGGGTTGTATTTTGGAGTATTGTACTCTATGTTGGGTTATGTTTAGGGCTAAGTTTGTATAGACAAAAGAAGTAATATTGGAATATACTATGCACTTGATATAAAGTTATGGATATTAAATAAATACCTAGTATTGTTCTTCAACTATATCAAAGGGATTGAGACTTGACTCTAATTTGAGATTGTGTGATTGTTGAATAATTTGAGTATAATATTTATACTTATTTGTAGTAGGTTGAATATTTAGACTGAACTGTGGTAGGTTGTAGTAAACGGTTAGGGTTTAATAGTGTCTTATGAACCACAGTACAAGATACTATCAAAACTCTATCCGGATGCCACACTCTTGCTTGGACTAGGGAGGGGTGTGATATTTATTGGTATCAGAGCAAGGGTTATAGATTTCATGGGCATAAGTATGGCATAATTCATTGCAAATAGTGTTACTAAGCAAATTAACTTAAAAAGTGAATGTGTAGTCCTCGAGTCGACTCAAAATTTTTCGAGCCGACTCGGGTTTCAAGTTACAAAAGGACTTTCTGTTTCTCTGAGAAAGCCAACTCAATTTAAGTTTGAACCGACTCAATTTGTGTTCGAGCCGACTCGACTTATGTTCAAGCCGACTCGACGCTGCATCAAATCTGTGTGCCAGCTTCTAAAACGTGTCGGAGCCGGCTCCATCTTACCTCGAGCCAACTCTAATATTTTCAGATGATCTTTTAAATGAAATTTATTTCCAGTTCATGTCCAACTTGTTCATAGTATTCCTAATTGATTCTAAATTCATTTTAATGGTGTTTTCCATGTACAAAAGCATTCTTAGGGATGATTTAAAGGATCATAGTATACTTTGTGATTCAATGTTTAGCTATCATTAAAATCATTTTGGGGATCATTAAATTTGATTTATCTAGTTATATTTGTAGGAAGATGGTTCAAACCAGATCTGGACTTCATGGAGAATAGCCATCAGTGGGAGAGAGGCCAGGGACAAGCACTAGGTAGGGGTAGAGGGCGAGGTCAGGATAGATCGAGAGGAGTTGATAGGGATGGCTAACCTCGTATCATAGTATCTAGTGCCTCATCTTCTGCCCAAGGTGGAAGTAGAGGATTCAAAGTTGCACAATCATGTGCTTGATTCTCCATCTATTATACCAGCATCAGTACCTCCAGCACAGACATAGGCCTCCATCCTTGGGTTATAGGAATTGATAGGTATAATCATTTAGGTTGTCGTTGCCACTATAACTTCTGTTTCCAATTATCAATCCCAAAATACGGATAGAGAAGGAAATCATGAAAGAGCTAGAAAATTGGTGGCAATAAAATTTTAGGTACAATAGATCCAATGGAGTTAGAGAACTGATTTCAGAAATAGAAAGGATATTTGCACTAATGAAAAGTACAGAGGAGCAGAAGGTAAGTATTGCTACATTTTTGTTAGAAGATTGAGTCCGACATTGGTGGAAGTCTTATATCGATAAGCAGCTACAGAGTTTTGCTATTTCTTGGGATGATTTTAAAAGAAGTTTTATCAGCAGTATTATCTAGCCGTGTATCAGGATCAGAAGAGGAGAGAATTTCTTAATTTGACATAGGGAAGAATGACAGTAGCTGATTATGAAATAAAGTTCATTGAGCTGTCCCATTTTGCTTCTGTGTTTATAGCTGATGAGAACAAAATGCCGATTGTTCAGGATGGGTTGCACCTTGAGATCAAGGTAAAGATGAAGATGCATAACTATAGCAGCTTTGCGAATTTGATGGTAGGAGTGATTAGAGCAGAGGAAATTGACAAAGAGTTTTACAATCGAAAATAGGAAAGGAGTAAGAGAAGTACACAAAATTTCTCCATGGGTACAAGAGGAAATTAACCACCCAAGAGGATGAATGTTCTCAAGCAACCTTATCAGAATTTCAGAATATCAGTGGAGTCGGGCATGGGTTCTTTTGCTTTTACCAGTACAAGACAGAGTTAGACAAAACAGAGATTCATGTTACAGTCAGCGAGGAGCAGGGTGACAGGAAAAAGAGAAAATCAGGACACCTCTAATAGGAGTGCTAGTCCAGCTACTGCTTCATTAAATCAGGTACCTCGATGCATTAACTATGGGAAATTCCATTGTAGAGAATGTAGACAAGGATCTAGAGGGTGTTTCAGGTGTGTAATATGTCTTAAAAGTAACCACAAGCGCACGATGTGCAATATAGCACGTTCGGCGAATACAGGTCAATCGCACAGGAAATTGAATTTTAAGATGTATTCAAATACTTGCTCAGACGATCTTTAAAAAAAAATGAATAGATTATATTAGATTATATTGGATTACTAACTATCAAAGCAGTAAAATATTTAAATGTAGAAATAAATAATTTAAAAGATCTAGGGCTTTTGAGTCCACTAGACTAATAAATTAGATAGCCTTTCTATAGTTTCTTTTATGATATCTCTTGATTAAGATATAAAACATGAATAAGTATGGATCATGAAGAGATTTAACCCAACTATGATCCATCATGCATTTCGCTTTCATCCTTATTAAGAGACTCTCTTTTCAACTTCTTCTCTTGTGTTATCCAAGTACAGGCTATGAAGGGGCTCAAACTCAATTATAATCTATCAAAGTTTTTCATAAAAAGATGAGGAAAGATTTGGAAACTTATGAGTCTTTTACTTATTACCCTTCTTGTACCGAGTGAAGTATGGATTATACAAAGATTATAATCTAACTATAGCCCATCAAATCTCTTGGCAAGAAGGATGAAGGAGGAAGAACTCTAAAAATTAAAAGTTCGAAAAGAAATCCAGAGAATAGGGCTTCTAATCATTATCTAGCTTCATTGCAAACTTTAGGAGGATTGCTTAGCTAGGCATAATTTGATTTGAATCTTTAAAGTTAATTTAAAATATAAATAAATTTATTCTAATTGCAGGAATTTAACGTGCAAGAATTTAAAGAGTTGCAAAAACAAATTAAACTACTCTAAGTGCAGAAATATAAAATTGCAGAAATTCAAATGTTTGTAGAATTTAAATGGAGAAAGAACTAATTTTATTATTGAATAAAATTCCGATATAAATTTTGGAAGAGAAAATAAACAAAGAATTTTTTTCCAGCCTTCCTCTGTAAAGCCTTTTGATTTTTTGCACCTCCCCCTCGCTAACTCTCCTTTTTGTGTGTTAGAAGATGGAAGAAAGTGGGAATAAGATAGTTAAAAATTTAAAGATAAGTATTTTCATCTATCACGCAGCCTCCTACAAGATGTATGCTGTGGAGAGAAATATATAAAAATAGAGGTATTGGACTTTATTTATAAGTATTAGGAGATAGGAAGTTTTTGTATTTTTTAGATGCAGGACTAATGAAAGAAGGTAGACGAATGATTAGGATTTTATTGTAAAAGATGGATGGATGGATGGGTAGTTAGGGTTGTTCTTGCCTCTTATTCTTTATTACTTTGAAACTTTGAAACCAGTCCAAACTTTCGCTGCATGCGACCCAGGCTCCCGCGTGTATGCACCCGCAAAAGCCGGCGCAACTTCAACTCACGCACACGCGCTGAACCCGTTTGCACCCGGGCCGCCGCGCCCTTTGTTTTGAATCAACAGTCGCAGGGTCTCGCATGATCGCTCCTGCTCGCAAAGGCCGTTGTTTTTTTTTTTTCCTGCTTTAGCCTTCGTGCCAGCGCCCAGCTCCCATGCGTGAAGCCCAGCCGTTTGCAGTTTGCACCGCTCAAATTTCTTTGCACCAGCCAAGCCAGCAACGCCACACCTCTTCTCTTCCTTATGTATTAATTGCACCATGGCCCCTTTTATATGACTTTCAATGCTCTTCCAAGAAAAACTCACGTCACAGCAACCTCTCTCTCTCTCTTAAGAATCATAGGTCCCCTCTTTTTTAAATGCTCAAGTAGTACTATCAAAATGGGCTGGCCTGACCCAGCTCGGCCCACGAAGACCTAAAATTTGATGGCCCGGGTTGGACTATGTCCATCCAAAAAATGGGACATAATATTGCTGGCCCAGCCCAACCCTTTAAGAATCGTAGGCTGGGTCGGCCGGGCCAGCCCATGGGCTTTGAACATCAAATGACTGATAAAAAAAAACTAATAATCTAATAAAAAATCAACAAATCCTCAAATGAAAGTTGAAACATCATTAATTCAAATATTTAAATTTAAAAATTCAACCCAAATATTAATAAAATAGAAATTAAAAATTTCAAACATCACCAATTCAGTAATTCATCACACCAAGGCATGTAAAATATTAAAATTTAATATCCATAATAAATCATATTTTACTATCTTCATTGGCCTCTTTCTCAAGCTGTACGATATTTGAATCTACTTGTGACACACTTATCTCAAGATTATCATCTTCATCTAAAATTTACAATAATAAAAGAATTAGACAATCAATCTCATTGGAAAATGAAAATCAATCATTAGTCAAAACATTAAAATAAATCTAAAGAACATAAGAAAAATACCATTTGGAGCAAAGCCATGCAACCAATTTCACGTGCAAATAAGAGTTTGGACATTTTCAAGAAGGAGAGAGCTTCTATATTTGTTCAAAATATGACCTCCAATATTAAAAGCAGATTCAGATGCTACTGTAGTAATTGGAATGCTTAGCACATCACGTGTCATTACTAGAAGATCAGGATATTGTGTAGTATCCCTCCAATACTTGAGTGCATCCAAATTACTAAAGCAGTCATAATCAAGTATTAGCTTTTCCAAATAAAGATCCAATTCAGATTTGACATCATTAGATTTAGTTACACTTCCATATTTCTTGAACTCCTAAAAAAATTTAAACACATTCATAACAAAAAAAGAGAAATAGATGAGATATCAGATATCAAATAACATATAGCTGAAAAAAATTAAAATTTTAAAATAATAAATTTTAAAGAATGTTCAAAACTTACACTAAACATTTTGTATCCTTGGTTTTAGCTCCTCCACTTGGCCTAGGCAAAATATTGGATTGAGAATCACTTGCACTTGCACTTGATGATGCACTGGACTTGCTTGCATATTGTTCATAGAGCTTGTACAATTTCATCTTCACAAAATCTATTTTCTCTTCAGTAATAGAAGGATCAATCTTTGAGTAACAAATTTAAAATTTAAGCTTCATACGTAGGTCAAGAATAGCTCCAAATGCAAGCACCACACTATACGCCTTCCAATATTTATCAAATTTTTTTTTATTCTTTAAGTCATGTCCCTGATAATCCCATCTTCACAATACAAATTATCATTCAACATACATTCAATTTTTTAAACTTGCAAAAAATATAAGTTGGAGGTCGGATAAGATGAGCCAGAGATCTTATTAATAGTCTCATAAAATGGTTTCAAGAATTCATATATTTTCTCTCCTCTTCTCCATTCATCGTCTGTTGAATAATATTTAAAATTTCTATCAACCAATTGGAGACTAGCAAAAGTCTTTTCATATTTGAGTGCACTATCAAGCATCAAATATGTTGAATTCCATTTGGTTGATATATCTAACTTTAAACCAATTCCTACATCAAGACCCATTTGCTTAACATATTTTGAAATTTTTCATCCTCCCATCTAATCCTCTCACATATTTGACACTCTCTCTGATTTTATATAGGGATTCACTAGCCACCTTCAAGCCTTCTTGAACAATGAGATTCAGCATGTGAGCAGAGCAACATACATGAAAAATTCTTCATCACACAATAAGCTATTTTGCAAATGAAGATGACCTTTCAAAATATCTACCATGTTGTCATTAGATGAAGCATTATCTAAGGTAATAGAAAATTTTTTTTTCTATATCCTATTTTTCAAGCAATCAGATATAGTTGAAGCCAATTCAACTCTAGTGTGGGAGGTCCATGCGAGCAAAATTGAGAATTTTACTGTTTAGTTTTAATTTTCATCAACAAAGTGAGCAGTTAAACAATAAAACCCTTAGTAGTGTATGTTGTCCATATATCAGAAGTCAAACACACTCTATTAGGAATCTTAGCCATAGCTTGTTTAAGCTTCTCTTTCTCTCTCAAATAAATTTTTTGAATATCAGCTACAGCAGTATTCCTAGAATTTATCACCACATCTAGATTTATATACTTTGCCCAAGCTCTAACCTTATCATATTCAATAAAATTATAAGACAAGCCATGTTTAATGATAGCTTCTGCAAGCATTTTACGAGAAATTATTTGATCTATTTTTTTAGACCTTATTTTTTCTACTTCATCAATGATCATTTCTCCCACATTATGTGTGATGGCCCGACCCAAGCCCAGGCCCATGTTCCAAAATCAGCCCACCAAAGCCCAAAACACAAAAAAAAAAAAGAAAGAAGGAAAACAAGGGAGCAGAGGACTCCCGAAGGGA
>KE505220.1:255640-270069 GCA_000441515.1 Elaeis oleifera | reverse complement strand
GACGATGCAGATGTAAGTTCCATAATTTGAACTACCAGGTTTAGGACCAACTTTGTACTCATGCTTGCAACCATTACATGTTGCTCTTTCAATTCCATCTTTTGCTTTACCAATTTTTGTGAAAAAATTTCAAACATATGATGTTCCTATTTTCTGCTTCTTATTTATTGATCCAGAAATATTAGATTCAATTTCAATTTCAATTGAAATTGCTGACGACTAAGATTCCATGATTTTTCAAAAATCTTATATAAAAATCATAAAATATAATAAACAAAAGGATACTATCATTGATTCAGTCTATCATGACTAAAGTCTAATGAAATAGTTATTTAATTAATAATTTAATATTAATTAATTTAATTTAACATCCTCTGTTAAAGGATTAAAGCAGTAAAGCAGAGGGAGAGTCGGAGAGAGAGCTTCATCATACCAACTACCGAGCAAGCCCGAGAGGGAGAGAGACCAAGAGAGGAGGAGGAGGGGCCGACGATGGTCAAATCATACAATTCCTAGAGAGAGACCGAACTTTGGTCAAGCTAGATGGAGAGAGACCAAGAGAGGCAGAGAGCCTAAGAGGGAGAGACCGAACTCTGATCCTGGAGCCTGACTCGGAGGTGGCAGCACCGACGACAAGGAGGAGGGTAATCTCCTAGAGGTTGGATGGAGGGGCATCCATTGACGGAAGGGAGGAGGGGCCTGGAGGAGGAGGGGAATCATCTGGAGGTTGGATGGAGGGGCATCGATCGGCAAAAAGGAGAAGGGGCCCGGAAGAGGAGGGGGATCGTTTGGAGGTTGGATGGAGGGGCGTCCATCAGCAGAAGGAAGGAGGGGGCCAGCGATGTAGGGCTTCATGATCGGATTCGAAGGTCGGAGGCGGTGGCATCGATGATGATGAGGAGGAGGGGGCGAAAGGGAGAGGAACCGACAGAGGCGGTCGTCCTGCTGCTCGACAGAGGCAGTCGTCCTGCTGCTCGACGGAGGCGATCATCTTGCAGCGATGTGGGGGCAGTGGGGCGGCAGCAGCGGCCGGTGATGTGAGGGCAGTAGGGCAGCGACGGTGGCTAGAGCAGGGCTCGAGATTAAAAAAATTAGGGTCCCAGCCTCCTAGAGTGATTAGAAATTTAGAATTAAAACCTAATAGTAATAGGGTTTTTTTTAGATTTTTTTTTAATTTTCATGGCCCACCTGGACTAGCCCGGCCCAACCCATATTAACCCTTGGGCTAATGTGGGGTGGGCCAAACAGGCCTGGTTATTATTTGGGCTATTCATATGGCAGCCCAGCCCACCCCATTTACAATGTTGGATCGGGCTGGCCCTGTGGGCCAAGCCCATTTTGACAACCCTATGCTCAAGCATTGCATGGATAACCAGCATCCACTTTGTTTTGTACCATGGGCCTTTGTTTTGTCGCAACCAGTGCCCACTTCACTTGCCACATGGGTCTCACACTCACTCCACCGTGGGTTTTGCCATCAGCCCATGCGCCAAAGGCCTAGCCAAAAACCTATTAATCCAAAAGCCCAAAAACCTACTTTCAATTACGCATAACATGTCTCCCAATCTTTGATTTGCATTTGAGTTGCTGATTGATCCATAATTTTGAAACAACCATAAAAAGCATCAAATTCTAAATAATAGAGAAAAATTATCTAGAGTTTTAATGCTTTTATGCTATATTATTATACTTATCACATCTCCCAACTTGAATTTTACTCGTCCTCGAGTAAAGGAAGAATTAGTATGGACCACTCGTTTAGATGTGAAAGTTTCTTCAGACAATTTTAAGATGAACTGATACCTGACCAGATAATTAATGAGATATGTCATCAGATTATTAATTCAATCCCAAGAAGTGGTTAAGTTGAGAACATAAATTTTTAAAGCTTTTCCTGGACCAACTTCCCACTTTATTCTTTAAATCTTCTAGCTTGATATGGGTTAGAGTTTTTCTTTTTTCTTTTTTCTAGCAGCCAGTGCAATGCTTAACTTATTAAGCTTTCTGTCTAATCCTTGTAGCAAGCTTTAGGCCAATAACTTTCAAACCAGTTGGCTTTAGATTATTAGGTGTAGAACACTACTTGGACTTACTGACTCGAGTCAAATAAGCTACAAGTCAAGACTGACAGTATGACAGAGCTTTTTCACATCTCCACTTTTGACATGAGACTCACCGCTTACTTAGACAGAAAGGCCTGATTACTCAATGAGATAATATTAAAATTTATTTTATTTAGTTAAGTATTTTGCATATATTGATATTTTCTACTCATACCTGCACAAAGTAGATTCTTTATTGATATAGGTTGGAAGAAAGTTTTAGAATCACTTACAAATTTATTCTATTCTAAATTTAACTATTTATTAGATTTTCTTAATAATTGGGTCCTTGATGTTTTAGAAATTCTCTAGACCATCAATTATTGATTAAATTGCTTGATTAATTTCAATCAAGATGAAATCGATACATAAGACTAATTGTTATCAGACTTGAGGACTTAATTAATTTATTTACTCTCCCCCAACTTAACTAACTTTGTCCTCAATGGAAAAAAAATAAAGGATGTAATAGATAAAAAGAACAGAAAGAATATACCTAATTTGCTATGTTCTTGATCCAATAGGGGTCTTCAGATGTTCTTAAGAGTGTATATTTGGCTCTCCCCCCCCAACTTAGTCACTGAAGTAACTAAAATAAAAATCTAAATAAACTAAAATAAGAAATTAAAATGTAAGGGGCTGGGTTGCCTCTCAGTAAGCACTAAGTTTAACGTCTTCAGTCAGATGCTAAAAAAGTACTTATCCTATTTCTGCCTAAATTTTAACGTGGGTCTGTAACTCCCTACGTGATTCGGGCTCTTCCTCAAAGTATTTCCTATGTGGAACCATTATATGACTCATTCCTCTGACAACTAATAATTTTTCTCTATAATTAGATCTAGGTATAACTTAAGTACTAGTCAGGATTTTAAGGGACCAAGATCTATGTACTCGATGTGCTGAGGGACTATTTCTGGATCCCCTATTGGTGCCTCTTCCTTTTTAGGCAAAGGTTCAATCAATATCATGAAGGGTTTAACTAGTAATTTTGGTCTTGACTGAGTATAATGGTTATTAGGTGTGGATACCTCATTATTGTTATCAACTTCAGGTATCTCCTCTAGTTCCTCATATTTGAATGTTCTCAACTGATCGAACTGGTTTTTAAGTTTAGATCATTCTGAGTTGTAGGGTCAACCTCGAGTTGGCTTAATATCTATCCTCTTCTGATTCACTGACTATTGTAGCGGATTGGTCTAATTGTTTAATAAATGCTCAATGGTTTGCATGAAATTATTGAGAGTATTTTTAATGTCTGAGATTGATTGTGCCAAGACTTCAAAACTCTTTTCTAATATGTTGACTCCTTCCTCAGGATCTAAATCTAGTTAATTATTTAGTGCTTAATTGGGCCTTAGGTAGGGCTGATAAAAAATATGGGCTCCTAATGTTGCATCTTGTGACCATATAAAATTGGGGTGATTCTCCATCCTGGGTTATAGGTTGATGCATAAGATTCATTCAGATATCTATCTTTGAATGCACTTTCCTGTGTGAACCCATTTTGGGTTGGACTCATCAAGTAAGGATACTCCATAACATGATCTGGTGCATCACATCCAATGCATATGGGTGCTAGCACTTGGTTAAATTGGATATGTCTTTCAAATTCTAAGGCTTCAATTCTACTGATCAAAGTTACCATTCTAGTATCTTCAAACTCTTTGTATAAATATATGCATCTTCAATTCTAGTGAATGTAGGATGCATGTTAATCATTTGAGAGCCAATTATAAAATTGTTAGCTGAGGATCTAATTCTAGACAATTACAGAGCTAATTGAGTAACACAGGTCCTATAGAATTTTAGGTTGTCTAATGGAATCTATTCTTCCTCAATGATCTTATAGGCTTATAGGCTTTAGATTGTATCTGGTAATCATCATTTTATCCTAATAGAAATTTTTAATTTAATTTTTTTATTTTTTATATATGTGAGAGAAAAAGAGAAGAAGAAGAGTTCTAGAGATGAGAGTCAAGGAGTTCTAGACCTATAAATGATAGATGAGAGTGTTTTAGTTAGATTTAACTTTTAAAAGTAAGTAAATTATCAAACAAATTAAAACTCTACTTATGATTATCCTAATTCTAGACAGCTCCTAACTGCCAAGGTTGCCTTTGAGTCCTCCAAGTTTGAAATTGGCCAATTGAATCCGTCAGATAAGTGTAACATTGATGGGAGACTTCCTGTGCTTTTGCAACAGACCTAATTAGAGAACCATCTTTCTTCGAAAAATAGTTTCTAAACCACTTTCCTAAACATCGATAGGCTAACCAACTTGAATCCGGTCCAACTCTTGGGTTCTCCTATCCTAATGAGGTTGGATGTCCCTAGGGTTGACGTCTAATTGATTTTAATTTAGAGGCTTGGATTAATGCAATATGAAGGGTGGTGATTTTTGGGCTAAGGAAGGATGATCAAATTTTCACCTTATCTTGTTTAATGGGTTATGTGTCCTTAAGATATTTTATAAATATGCAATGCAACAAAGCAATAAAAATAAATAAATTTTAATTAAAAAATTAATCACAAATAAAATTTAGTAAGTATGCAAAAGAAAAGTTAAAATACATATTTAATTTCTAGCACTCACCAACTTAATGTAAAGCAAGACAAAGAAGACAAATAAGAAATGCTAAAATTAAAAGTATGAAGAGCAAAAATTTAGACACAATTAAAAACACGCCAATTCTCTAGCAACGGTTCCAAAAATTTGATGTGCCTTAAAAGTAACTGTAAGTGTACGGTGTGCAATATAGCACATTCGGCGAATATAGGTCGATCCCATAAGGAATTAATTTTAAGGTGTGTTCAAATACTTGCTCAGGCAAGCTTTAAAGAAGGGATAAATAGATTATATTATATTATATTGGATTACTAACTATCAAAGCAGTAAAATACTTGAATACAAAATAAATAACCTAAAAGATTTAGGACTTTTGAGTCCACTAGACCAACGAATTAGATAGTCTTTTTATGATTTCTTTTATGATATCTCTTGATTAAGGTATAAAATATGAACAAGCATGGATCATAAAGAGATTTAACTCAACTATGATCCATCAAGTATTTTGCTTTCACCTTAATTAAGAGACTCTCCTCTCAATTTTTTCTCTTATGTTACTCAAGTATAGGCTATGAAGGGGCTCAAATCCAACTATAATTCATCAAAATTTTCTATAAGAAAGAGGAGGAAAAGATTTGAAAAACTTATGAGTCTTTTATCCGTTACCCTTCTTGCACCGAATTAAGCATGGACTATGAAGGGATTCTAACCCAACAATAGCCCATCAAGTCTCTTGGCAAGAAGGATAAAAGAGAAACTCTAAAAATTAAAAGCTCAAAAAGAATTCAATCCTAGTGAGATTGCTTAGCTAGACATAATTTAATTTGAATCTCTAAAATTAATTTAAAAATATAAAATAAAATTACTCTAATTGCAGAAATTCAAAGAGTTGCAGAAACAAATTAAACTACTTTAAGTGCAGAAATATAAAATTGCAAAAATTCAAATGTTTGCAGAATTTAAATGAAAAAAACCTAATTTTATTATTGAATAAAATTTTAATACAAATATTAAAATAGAAAATAAAATGAAAGGAAGAGAAAAATCTAAACTAAGATCTTTTGGGCTACAAAATCTAAAAGGTGGGTACTCCGGCCAGTCATGCGGGTCCCAGATATGATGTAGAGAGAGATAAGAATAGAGGTATTACTTTATTTATAGGTATTAGGTGGTAGGAGGTTTTTATATTTTTAGATGTGAGATTAATGAAAAAGGTTAATGAATGATTAAGATTTTATTGCAAAAATGGAGGGATGGATGGATAGCTAGGGTTACTTCATGCTTTGAAACTTTGAAACCACTCCAAACTTTCGCCGCATGCGACCAGGCGCAAAAAGCCGGGCCCAAGCTTCAACTCGCGCACGCGCACTGAACTCGTTTGCGCCCAAGCCGCCACGCCCCTTATTTTGAATCAAAAAACAGTCGCAGGGTCCCGCATGTTCACTCCTGCTCGCAAAGGGCGTGGGTTCTTTTTTTTTCCTGCTTCAGCCTTCGTGCCAGCGCCTAGCTCCCATGCGCGAAGTCTAGCCGTTTGCACCGCTCAAATTTCTTTGCACCAGCCAAGCCAGCAACGCCACACCTCTTCTCTTCCTCATGTATTGATTGCACCATGCGCCCCCTTATGACTTTCAATGCTCTTCCAAGAAAAACTCACATAGCAACTTCTCTTTCTCTCTATCTTAAAACCATAGGTTCCACTCCTTTTTAAATGCTCAAGCATTGTATGGATAATCAGCATCCACTTTGTTTTGTGCCATGGGCCTTTGTTTTTGCCGCAACCAGTGCCCACTTCACATGTCACATGGGTCCCGCACTCACTCCACCGTCGGTTTGCCATCGGGCCATGCGCCAAAGGCCCAGCCAAAAGCCTGTTAATCCAAAAGCCCAAAACTTGCTTTCAATTATGCATGACACGTCTCTTAATCTCTGATTTGCGTTCGAGTTGCTGATTGGTCTATAATTCCTGAAACAATGATAAAAAGCATGAAATTCTAAATAACAGAGAATAATTATCAAAATTTAATATTTTTATATTATATTATTATGCTTATCAATATGGACAGTTGGGCCATCAGAGGAAAGATTGCCCTAACAATACTCCAGCTAGAGGTCTTCTGCAGAAGCCAAATACTTCACCAAGAATTCAGAATAGAGGTGCCAATTGTATTACTGATGTACAATTAGATAAAGTAGAAACTAGTATCAGTGGACAGGGTATTGTGTTAAGCAGGCCGAGGGCTGAAGCGAGAGTATTTGCCATGACTAGACAGGAGGCACAGACTACTTCTGATGTGGTGACAGATATGTTATCCATATTTGATCATGATGCATAGTACTAATTGACACTGGATCCACACATTCATATTTATCATCCGCATTTTTCGTGCATACTGATAGGAAGTCGAGTCGATTAGACTATAGTTTGATGGTATTCACACCAGTAGAAGAATCATTTATTGCTGATCAAGTATATAGAGGTTGTTCAGTCCGAGTAGGTGAACAGAAACTAGCAACAGATTTGATTTCTTTAAATATACATAATTTTGATGTCATACTGGGTATGGATTGGCTGTCTGCACATCGAGCAAAGGTGGTTGTTTAGAAATAAGTGATTTTACAAACCTCAGATGGTGAAAAGGTACATTTTTCAGGAGAATGGCAGATACTTCCATCATGTATTATTTCTATCCTGACAGCTGGTAAATTGCTCAGAAAAGGATGTGAAGCATATCTAGCATGTGTGGTTAATACAGAGGCAAGTAAGCAGAAATTGATAGATATTTCGATAGCCTATGAGTTTCCAGATGTTTTTCCAAAGGAGCTTCCAGGGTTGCCAACGGATAGAGAGATTGAGTTTGGTATTGATTTAATTTCAGATGCTAGGCCGATATCTAGAGCACTTTACAGAATGGCTCTAGTAGAATTCAGGGAGCTTAAAACAATTGCAAGAATTGTTAAACAAAGGATTTATTAAGCCAAGCATTTCGCCTTGGAGAGCCCCAATATTGTTTGTTAAGAAGAAGGATGGCACCATAAGATTGTGCATTGATTATCGATAGCTTAATAAGATAACTATCAGAAACAATTATCTGCTACCATACATTGATGATTTATTTGATCAACTCCAAGGAGTTAAGTTATTTTAAAGATAGATCTTAGATCAGGGTATCATCAACTAAAAATCAGAAATGAAGATATGCCAAAGATAGTCTTTTGAACCAGGTACGGTCACTATGAATTGATGCCATTTGGTTTGACAAATGTTTCGATAGTTTTCATGGGCCTGATGAATCGGGTGTTTCAATAGTATTTGGATAGATTCGTGGTTGTCTTCATTGATGATATACTGATATATTCTAAAGATGAAGCAGAACATATAAAACATTTAAGGATTGTGTTATAGATCCTTCGAGAGAAATAGTTATATGCTAAGTTAAGCAAGAGTGAGTTCTGGTTGAATAAGGTGGTTTTCTTGGCCATGTGATTTCAATAGAAGATTTATTGGTCGACTCATAGAGAATTAGTACCATTGTGAATTGGGAGCCACCCACTAGTTCAACGGAGGTGAGGAGTCTAATTTTGGGTTTAGCAGGATATTATCGAAGGTTTGTTCAAAATTTCTCCATTATGGCATCACCAATAACAAAATTGCTTTGAAAGAATGCTAAATTTGAGTGGACCAAGAAATACTAAAAAAGCTTTGATGAATTGAAGAAGCAGTTGACCATAGCTCCAGCACTTTCTTCCCTTCCAGTGGTGGAGATTATGTAATATACAGTGATGCTTCCTGCAAAGGGTTGGATTGTGTATTGATGCAGCATGGACAGATAATTGCCTATGCTTCTCGATAACTTAGACTACATGAGCTGAATTACCCACCATGATTTAGAGCTGGCTGTAGTTATATTTGCTCTCAAGATATGGAGACATTATCTATATGGAGAAAGATGTCAGATATTTACAGATCATAAGAGTTTGAAGTATGTATTAACCCAAAGGAGCTGAACCTTGGTAAAGGAGGTGGATTGAACTTATTAAAGACTATGATCGTATCATTGAGTATCATCCTGAAAAAATCAATGTGGTAGCAGATGCATTGAGCCGAAAGTCTACAGCTATCCTTTCCATATTAAGACTGTATATTTGCCATTGATAGTAGAGTTGAAGGCACTGAATGTCAAGTTGTCAGTGGGAGATTTTCAAGCTTTGTTAGCAAACTTTCGGGTCAGACCTATATTAATTAATGAGATAAGTAAAGTCCAAACTCAGGATTCTCAATTAACAAAGATCATGGATACTGTTTAGAATGGACTTCGGACAGATTTCACAATCAAAGAGGATGGTACCTAGATGTATGGTAACCACATATGTGTTCCAGAAGTAGCAAATTTTAAGGATTAGATAATGAAAGAAGCCTATTATTCAGCTTATGTCATGCATCCAGGAAGCACCAAAATATACCGAACCATCAAACAAAGCTAATGGTGGAATGGCAGAAAGAACAAATAGCTGAGTATGTATCCAGATGCCTAGTATGTCGGCAGATAAAGATAGAACATCAGGATCCAGCTAGAAAGTTACAGTCGCTTTCTATTTTTGAGTGAAAATGGGAACACACCACCATGGACTTTGTCTCTGACCTTCCAAAGACAAGAAAGGGTAATGATGTGGTGTGGATGATTATTGACAGATTGATCAAATCAGCCCACTTCCTTCCTATTAAAATGACTTTTGCACTAGACAAGTTGGCAAAGTTGTATGTTGATGAGATTGTTAGCAGACATGGAGTTCCTATTTCAATTGTATCTAATAGGGATCTCTAATTCACTTTTCGATTCTGGCCAGGTTTACAGAAGGCATTGGGTACTAGATTAAATTTCAGTACTGTATTTCATCCACGGACTGATAGACAATGAAAAAAGACTATTCAGTCTCTAGAAGATATGCTGCGGGCATGTGTTATGGAGCTATCAGGCAGTTGAGATGAACATCTACCACTGATGGAATTTGCCTATAATAATAGCTATCATTCCAGTATTGGTATGGCACCGTATGAGGCTCTATATAGTAGAAAGTGTAGAACTCCAATATATTAGGATGAAGAAGGAGAAAGAAACTCCTAGGGCTAGAAATAGTGCAGATAATAGTTGATCAGATCAGATTGATCATGAAAAGATTGAAGGTAGCACAAGACAAGCAGAAAAGCTATGCAGATCTGAAACATGGAGATGTAATTTCAGTATAGGTGACAAAGTGTTTCTTAAAGTCTCTCCATGGAGGGTATCTTACAGTTTGAGAAGCAAAAAAAGTTGAGTCCAAGATACATCGGACCATATGAGATCATTGGAAGGGTTGGACCAGTGGCGTATCGATTGGCACTACCCGCAGAACTCTCTCAAATTCGCAATATATTCCACATCTCCATGTTACGAAAGTATATATTTCAGATCCATCACATGTTTTCCAGCCTAGAGTAGTTGAACTAAAGGAGGATTTATCTTATATAGAAGAACTAGTGCAGATTGTGAATAGGGAAGAAAAATAATTGCATTCTCGAGTGATACCTCTTGTAAAGGTTCTTTGGCAAAACCATCACAACATGAAAGAAGCTACATGAGAAAGAAAGGATGAAATGAGAAGCAGATATCCACACTTATTTCAGACTAGAGGTAACAGAATTTTGGGACAAAATTTTTAAAAGTGGGGAGAAATGTAACACCCTGAATCAAGACTATGATAGTTTAGGAATTTGTATATACATGAGCATTCATATTGGTATGTGGCACAGCATGTCATTTATGATACACTTGAGTATTTATAGTTAATTAATTAGTAGTAACAAAGCCTAAATCTAGTCATTAATTAAGAAAAAATGATTGAAGAATGGTTAAGGAATGATTGAAGAATTGGATCAATATTAGTGGCTGTAACAGTAGTCGAGTCGACTTGACTCTCAGTGGAGTCGGCTCGACGGCAGAAAAATAGTCAGACGAGATTTGAAATTTTAGATATTTAGATTCCAATTTAAAAGATATGTGGAGAATTAACTAAGCAGCTTCACTCCATAAATAAAGAACTGAAAATTCTTTTAGCACCATATCAATAGATCCATAATTGAGTGATTTTCTATGAGGTTGACACCTAGCAAATTAATCTTAGTTTATTCCCATTCCAAAGCTTAGTTACCAATCTTTTTGCTGTTGATTTTGTCCCTTCGTTAAAACAAAAATGTTAGAGAGGAAATAGAGCTAGAAAAGAAGAAAATTCTCAATCAAAATTTGAAATAAATTCAGCTAGGAACAGAAGTTTTATTGAAAATTGGTTAGAAAGAGGATAATTTGCTGTTGGGAGAAAAAGAAGAAATCTGTGGGAATTGCAGCAGGGATTCGATCATCTGAGGTAAAGATTTTGATTCCTAAACTAAGTTTATACTAAATCTTGAATGATTTCTATCTAATATGAGGTTTAGATGATCTGAACTATGAGATTTTTGGACTAAAATTCAGAAAGTAAAGAGCTGCTACCAATCTTCTAAAAATTGATCTGAATTATTTCAATAAAAGGGGTAGAAATTATGTTAGCTGAACTAGGAATGAATCATGAAAGAGAGATATGGATTGAATTGATGTTTTGAAGTTATATTGAGAATTTGCTAATCCTAAATAAAACAAACAGCATAGAACCAAAGTAAAAGATTGGAAAAGGCTAGAAACTAAGCATATAAAACAAAGTATGCATTTTCATCTTCATGAACTAGATAGTATTGTAATTGATAAGGGTATGTCCACTTCTTAAAGGTGAGGAAGACAGCCCAAAGGGGTTTGGATCAATCAAGCACCAAAGTGGTGCAGTAGCTACCTAGAGATGAGTAAACTTCATCTAACTTTGATGTTTTCATTATATTTTTGGTATGGAAAAGATTTATTTTGAAAAAAAAGTTAGTCTTCTATTATTCTACAGCTGATATACATGTATGCTAGCATGAAACAAGAATGATCTTCTTAATAGCTTATGTATATCATTTATGTATGTATATGTGTATATGAATTAGAACAGCATGGTATTTATGGTTTGAAATGTATTGAAACAGCTGACTAGCATTTGAGTTTTATCGAGCATATTTTCTAGTAGGCTATCCATAGGAGTGATCAACCGTGGGTGTGCTTAAGTATCAGCCGGCACCTCCTTAAGACATAATATGCCCGTGGGGGCTCAGTAGTATCAGACGCATCATTCGACTGTCGTAGTAGGGGTGCACTGTGGTGCAGTCGACGATAGCCCAGCGGTATCTTCTTGCAATCCAGTATGCCCGATGGGGCCTAATTTTATTCGACACATCGTATCAACTATCCGTGATAGAGGTGCGCTATGGAGTAGTTAGCGATAGGCTAGCATTTTTTATTTCGATAATCATTTGCTCCATTTATTCTTGCTTAGCATGCAAAGTTTTAAAAGCTTATCAATTATTTATGGTATATGTATTATGAGTATTACAGCCAATCTTTCTATTTCCCTACTGTTTGTGGATTACTCACTCATTGGGACTAGTGTCCCATTATATGCTTTTTTTTCTTTCTTTCGATAGGTTTAAGGCATTCTAGCTCAGCATAGTGGTTGCATCTTTAGCACTCATTTTAGCAGAGATTGGTCATGTCAGCTAGTGGAAGGAGTATTCATTTTGGTCAGATCGGCTTGGGGAAGAGTATCTTTTTCCTTGACCATGCTAACTAGTGTGAAGAGCTCATTTTGGGGGTTATATTTTGGGGTGTTGTACTCTATGTTGTGTTATGTTTTGGGCTAAGTTTGTATAGGCTAAAAGAAGTAATATTGGAATGTACTATGCACTTGATGTAAAGTTATGGATATTAAATGAATATCTAGTATTGTTCTTCAACTATGTCAAAGAGATTGAGACTTGGCTCTAACTTGAGATTGTGTGATTGTTAAATAATTTGAGTACTATATTTACACTTATTTGTAGCAGGTTGAATATTTAGACTGAACTGTCGTGGGTTGTAGTAAACGGTTAGGGTTTAATAGTCTCTTGTGAACCGTAGTATAAGATACTACCAAAACTCTACTCGGATGCCACACTCTTGCTCAGACTAGGGAGGGGTATGACAATATAGGCCATTGATTATGATACTTTAAAGATCATAATCTAGTACTTGAAAGAAGATACGCATGCATGCTTTTCAATAAGTATAATTTGTGCCATTAAATATAGACGGTATATTGGTGGATTGCCTTTCAGCAAGAGGTGCACCAATCTAGGCTATCATTTGATATTTGACTCTTGATTGTTAGATCAAATTGAGTTGAGCATCAAGCTTTAATACTATTTATTTATCAGAGAGATAACTCAAGAGGGGATGAATTGGATTTTCAAAAAAATTAAATTTGCTGTACACAAATTTCAGAGTATGTGAAGTATGGTGTGGTGAAACAAAAAGAAGAATAATAAAATAAATAATAAATTAAGATGCAATACAAGCAAAAGAGAAGCTACATATAAATATTAATAATTTATAATGGTTCAGTATCAAACCCAGTACCTATGTCCACCCTCCAAGCCATCCTTAGAAATTCTACTATAATATCTACACAGATTATAATAAGATTATTTTTGGATTCATAATTTAAATTCAATTGATTTTTTTAGATTTACTAACCAAAATCTTTTTTCAAAGCCTCTCCTAAATCTTCTCAAACAACTCAATCCAATTCCATACTTGGATATGCCTTTCCCTTTTCAATCCCCATTGAAATTTACTTACAGTAGAGAATGATAAAATAATTATGAATATAATAAAAGCTCCTAAAAGAGTAAATAAAAGTCAGTGAAGCTCTTTGGAAAACATGTTATGGAAACTTTACAATCAATGCTCAAAAGAACTCCTAGAATGCTTCAAGATTTTTGAGAAATTGATTGCATTCAGCTCATTTGAATGCTCTTAGACTCTCACTTAACTTTTTTTCTTTCTTTTCTCTTGGCTTTTAATTAAATTTGAAAGCCTTTAAATTTCTAAAACAGCCAAACTAGCCATTTCTAGCTATTAGGGACCAAAAATTAGCTATTGAAAATCATTTGAAAGAATCTTAAATTTTTAAAGAACTAGCCATTATTATTGTAAACCACAATCGAGTCGACTTGAGGCCAAGTAGGGGTTGACTCGAAAAAATATGAGTCGGCTTGTAGTTAAGTAGAAGTCAGCTAGAAGACTATTCCACAGAAATACTTTTCTATCTTTTCTATGAGAGTTGACTCGTAGTCAAATAAGAGTCGGCTCGAGATCTGGCACTGAAACTTCTGCATTCTGTCTGATTGACAGAGTTGGCTCACATAGAAGTAAGGGTCGATTTCTTGTCTATGCCATTTGAAAAATGCATGCTATAGTTAACTCTTTTGCATCCAGGGGTTGACTCTTGGATTCTTCTTCTTGATTTTTTATAATATAGCTTTATCCAATCATCCTCTTTACTTCAAAAATTTATTAATTAATATATGCTTTCAAGAATGATTTTAGCTTCTCTAAACTCTCTACACAAGAACTTCAATAACTCAATAGTATGAAAATAAGTACTCAAATATTTTATATTCATCAAAATCAATCTTTGAGTCAATAAATATAGAGAAGATTAACATGGCTCCTATGCAAGAATGACATGCACAAATCAAGAAATGGTCCCTTTTTTTGAATGCTCTTCCCTCTAAATCTTGTTTCATTTGTTGATTTTTTCTCTGCGATCCACCATCTTGG
>KE505220.1:236909-255620 GCA_000441515.1 Elaeis oleifera | reverse complement strand
TGCTCTTCCTCTAATCTTGTTCTATTGTTGTATTTTTTTTCTCTGCGATCCACCATCTTGGGTTTTTAATCCTTGATAGAGGATAGTTTTTTTTGCTCTTTCACAAACCCTTGGTAGTAAATATCTCTCATTTAATTTGCCAATTTTCTTCTTTGTAATCCATCTTCTTAGATTTTTATTCTTTAATTTAGGATATTTTTTCTTCTCTTTGACAAAACCCATGGTGATTTTAAGGAGTTTGCTCAATACCTAATTTGGTAAATTTTGATATTAATTTTTGATCCTTTTCAATAGCTTGGTCTTGTTAAATTTATGTCCTAGAAGTTAATTGTTGGCTGACACATTTTATAATTCTAGGACTTAATCTTGTACTTATAATATTTTTATTATTAATAAAGGACTTTTTCATTCTAATCATATTTATGTGTCTATGATTTATCTCAAAAATTAATAAAGATGATTTTTATGTATTCTTAAAGTATTGAGAATTTGAGACATACATAAATTAGTGATTAATTTTTAAATACTCTCGATCAAAAGATCGTCACAGAGGATAGTGATCAATTCATTTGAGATCGGTGCATGGTTCACCTTTCTTGTGGACAGATGAGTCTTGGGTTTGCAGTGTAGGGACACTAGGATGAGAGTGTGGATGGTTGTTAGAGAATAACTTACACTAAGCATGATCAATATGAAAAATCACTTAGATATCTACTCACTCATTAGTGGTTAACTCGATGCTGCAGTGGTATGAGTGGTCCTTTGACCTACGGTGTCATCGACTATTCGTAGTGAGTGAGGCTATTAAGTTTGACTGCACGTTCACTTGGGCCCTAGCCATTCGATTCCTTGCTATGTATCTTGGCTTCAGTAAGTTTAGATTTGCTATTTGGAGTAGGATGCACATAAATGAAATCTATCGATCTTAGTAGAAAAGGAGAAGTCCTATGCGATTCACGAGACTAAGTTCAGAAAAATTTTGGTCAAAACAAGTATGAATACTAGAAAGAGTTTTCACAGAATTCATAAATAAACTCGAATCGAGCCAATCTTACATATGACTGACGATAGGGTCTGACGAATTCTCCATGACCTCCATCAAGTCGAGACTCACGATAAAAGAACTGAATCATATGATAACTGCACCTAGGAGTTTATACTTTCATTCGACTGGATTGCTACTATATACTGCTAGGTGTCACTGATGGATTATAAATTTATTGGGTATTGTCTTGATGATCGATGACGCTAGAATGATAGAGTTGGAATTGTTTCAATCCATCGAAAGAAATTTCGATGATATTGTGATAGAGATCATAATACATCTGACTATCAGATAGAATAAAATCTATGGAGTCACACATTAAGGGATTTAATCTTTAATTAACCAATTGAGCTTATGAAATTCTAATTGGATTAGGATTCATTGAAATCATATTGGGTTTAAGAGAACCATGTTAGCATATGGTTAAACCTAATTCTTTTCAAGACTTCAATTAAATTAAGTCCATTGCATTGAACCTAACCTAAATCCATTAGGATTTAGCTAGACATCTAATTGTGAGCTCAAGAGGATTAGATCATGTCAATGAGTTAGCAATTCAATCTCCTCTTTATCTTCTTGAAATTTTTTTTGGAAGCAGAGAATTGATGGAAACATGTGATAGCGCCATCCTCCCTTTTTGGAAGGTCCAAGGGGTGCCAACCCCTTGTAATAGAAGGAAGAAGAGAGAGGAGCCCACCCCTCCTCTTGGTTTGGTGTCGAAGGAGAGAGAGGGGCCACGCCCCCTCTCTTGCATGAAAATCCTAGAACGGGGTGCCAAGGGTTGGCGCCCGAACTTACTTGCCTCTCTTGATGAGTTGCACCCTGTCAGTCTGTCTATTTTGACTGGGGTGCCCCATCTACTTGCCAAAGGAGTTATGATCCTACCAATTAAGTTTGGTTTAATGAAAATAATCAGATTAAAAGGTAAAAGTCTTATGAGATAAGGACTAGCTTTTTAAGTTGATTGGTTCTTGATTTGGATCAAGAAAGGGTCTATATAAAAAGACAGTCTCTTAAGGCTTCTAATTAATTGAATTTTATAAATTCAAAACTCTCCTCACTCCTCTCCATACCTCATCCTCTCTCTCTTCTCTTTCCCATTCCCAAGGGTTGGGTGTCAATCTTCCATATACCAAGAAGAAGAGGGATCTCTTCTACAGCGAAGAACAGAGAGAAGAAGGCTGTAATTCAAGGGTTGAAGTTATAGTCAAGATCATTTACGGATCAAAGTTCAAAGAGATAAAGATTCTACTTGGAGAAAAAAGATCTACTATGAGAAGAAGGATTCAAAGTTGATCCCGGTGGATACTTGTAGAGGCCAGATGCATGTGCGACTCAAGAATCTTCGAATCTGAGATCATCGGAAGCGGCGTATTTCTATCCGCGTAAAGGTATTGAGATTTGATCTCATCTTTGATTTTATTTTTAAATTATATGCATGTATTTATTCTTGAGCTTGGGTAGGATTAGATGAGATCTAATGTATATGGGGTATAAGGGTTTAACCCGATTTATTTCCGCTGCTCTTGAAAGATTTTGAAATCTATGCATGCATCCTACTCAATTTTCTAACGATGGTATCAAAGCCACTAATTTTAAAATATATATAATCTGATTTTTATCTTAGATCTGAAAGTTTTGTTAATTTAAAATTGATCTTGTACTGCTATAAGGTTGTCCTGGTATAGGGTTTACTCCCTATATTGAAAAAATTAGCCTAGCACATGATCGATCGATTTTGAAAATTATTTTTGAAATAATTAAATCAATCTTTTAGATCTAAAAATGATATATATGATATGTCTTATTTCAGTTTTGGATCTAAAATTAGAATGATTAAATGTTCACATCAAACTTGTATAAAGTTATCCTGGTATAGGGTTTATCTCCTATATTGAAAAGATTGTTCTAGTTTGATGCAAATCAATTTTTAAAAATATTTTTAAAATATTTTAATTATTATTTTAGATCTGATTATACATATATTTGATATATATATTTTAAGTTTTAGATCTAAAATTTGATGTATATGTGATACATGTTTTAGTTTAGATATGAAACTACATATATGTGATATATGACATTAGGTTTAGATCTGAAACTGTTTCAAGATCATAAGCCACTAATGCATGCAATGAAACACAATCTAAAAAATTATTTTTGGATCTGAAAATTATGTTATTGCATATGGGTATGAGTTGAACAAATTAGATCTAGTGATCAAACTACAATTAGGGTCAAATTGATTAGATCAAGCTAAAATTTGTTGTCGATTTTAAGCAATTAATTGAACCTAATCAATGGTTAATTAGGATTAGATCAAAAGGACTCAAAGTTGAGTTTAGTTATAATTGATCGCATCAATTCATATTTTGATGTGAATTGATTTACTCAAGATCAAATTTAGCTCAGTGGTTCGAGCCCGTTTCAATAAGTTAACCTGATCGATTCTAATCAATCAATTTGATGTCTAAGGCAAGTATCTAGATGGTGGTTATTTAATTGATTTTATTATCTAACATAACCAATTTGATTGGTGTCTAAGGAGAGCAACAGGGAACCCCCTCTCATCTTAGCTTATCTGGCCATCTTGGGAGATTCAATTTTGTGCTAGATTACTTATTGATTCGAGTTCACCTATGCCGACTAGACTAGTTAGACAAGTGGATATGCTGATCTGAATTTAATCAGTTGGATGTTATATCTGCTAATTTAGAAGAAATCTAAATTTAAATTCCTCATTAAATATTAAGTCTAGAGATCTTCCATCATTATAGAGATGTGAGTGCATTTCTGGCGTTGATCGTTCTCGATTAATTATAGTAGTTTGATTGCATCGAGAAGGTACAATCATTCTATTGACATTTGATGTCCTAGGATAGAGATGGGGTTGGCTCAATAACTATTAGGTGAGGGTTTCAATGACGATTTTGTGCCTGCTGGTGAATGATGGATCTGACTTAATTAAGAAATGTGCCAATAACTATTAGGTGAGATCACAGGACTTAGAGACCAAACCCCACTACATCTTACTTAGTGAAGCAATGGATAAAGTGTTGTCCAGTCATTGGTCTATACTCACCAATAACTATTAGGTGAGGTGTGTATAAACTAATGGGACTGTAATACCCACTTGAAATCGATCGCGTATAGATTTTCGTTTCTCCATCCAAGGGTGTGGGAGATTCGAAGAAATAGTGAGAGCCTTTGTTTGTTTTAAAATTTTAGAATAAATATTTTATAAGTATAAATATTTAACTAGAAACTATTCTCTCTGCAGATAATCATGTTGAGTTCCAACCCCTCAGCCCATATCCTCGATACTAATAGGTTGACCGATACAAACTACAAAAACTGGCTTTAGAATTTAAGAATTATTCTCAGTTCTGAAAAATTTACCCATGTCTTGACCAGGATGTGCCTGTGTTACCAACTCGTCCATCTCCCGATCATCGAGCTGCACTTGAGAAGTGGATGGATGAGGATAACAAGATGAAATGTTATATTTTAGCATCTATGTCTAATAATCTTCAGTGACAACATGAAGACATGAGGACTGCCAAAGAGATGCTAACTCATCTACAAGAGTTGTACAGTGAATAGAGTCGCACAGCTCACTTTGAGGTCTCTTGGAGACTATTCAGAGAGAAAATACATGATGGAAAGTCGGTCAATGATCATTGTTTGACAATAATTAAAGATGTCGAGGAGCTTCAGAAGCTAGGAATGAATATGGACAAGGACTTGCAGGTGGATTTGATCTTCCAGTCTCTTCCTGATTCGTATGAATAGTTCATCATGAACTACCATATGAATAAAATTGATAGCATTTTGTTCGAGTTACTGAACATGCTGGTAACAGCAGAGGGCAACTTGAAGAGTTCAAGAGGTACAGTTCTGATTGTAGAGCAGACTTTTTCTAAGAGAATATCTTCTTTTAAGAAGAAGAAAAAGCCTGCAAAGAAGCAAAAGAATGAAATCAAACCCAAAAAGTAGATTTCAAAGAAGATCAACAATAAAGGAAAGTGTTTCTATTGCAACGTTGAAAGCCACTGGAGAAGGAACTGTCCAGCCTACCTAGCGACTGTAAAGAGCAAGAAGAAGGATGGGCCTTCTGAAGGTACATTTGATATGCTCGTTATTGAAATTAATCTAACGATTTTTTCTTCTTCTAGTTAGATTCTTGATTCTGATTTAAGTGCTCATTTGTGTACTTCTATGCAGGATCTTAAAAATGTGAGAGGGCTAAGGGAAGACAAGATCACTCTCTGGGTAAAGCAAGGATTGCTGCTGTGGCCGTCGAAACCTACTCTCTGCGATTATCGTTAGGAGTTAGTTTAATTCTTAAAGACTGCTATTATGTACCTGTAGTCAGTAGAACTTGATATTTATATCTGTGCTGGTATAGAATAATTATAATTTTATTTAATAAGATATGTATTCGATTTATTTGAAATAAGTTATTGCACGTGCTTTTTTGATTGACGATTTTTATTATTTGCATATGGATGCAAGTGTCAATATTAACAAGCAAACTACGAATGCCATAGGATCTAAGAGATTTAGAGATAGGATTAGCTAAAAATATCTATGGCACCTTAGGCTAGGCCATATTGGAGAGGACAGACTCAACAAATCGAAAAAAGATGGTCTTTTCGGATCATTGACTTTCGGTCTTATCCGATTTGTGAATCATGTCTTCAAGAAAAATGACTATTCTTTGTGGGATAAGAAGAAAGGGCCACTGAGATATTAGTTCTGGTATACACTGACGTATGTGGTCCATTCGATGTACAAGTCAATGATGGCTATATCTACTTCATAACTTTTATCGATGATTATTCACGGTATGGATTTGTGTATTTGATGCATCGTAAGTCTGAAGCTTTTGAAAAGTTCATAGAGTTTAGACATGAAGTAAAAAATAGATCAAAAAATCTATAAAGATTCTTCGATCAGATCGAGGAGACGAATACTTTAGTAGAGAATTTTGGATCTATCTTAAGGATAATGGTGTAGTCTCATAGTGGACACCTTTAGGGACATCTCATCTCAACGGGGTATCCAAAAGGAGGAATCGAACCCTAGTAGATATGGTCCGATTCATGATGAGCATCACAGACCTTTCTATCTTTTTTTGGGGACATGCATTACTTTCTATGATTCATCTTTTGAATTAGATTTCTTCTAAATCCGTTCCTACCATACCATACAGTTATAGCATGATAAGAAGCCAACTCTTGGGTAGCTCAAGATTTGAGGATGTCCAGCCCATGTCAAGCGACAGCAGATGAATAAGTTAAAGGTTAGATCCTTTAAGGCTTGCTTCATAGGGTATCCTAAGAAAATCATGGGATACTACTTCTATCTTCCTGAGGATCACAATATAATACTGAGTCGTCATGCCGTCTTCTTAGAAAAAGAATTTATCCAAGATGGAAGTAGTGGAAGGAAGATTGAACTCGAAAAGAAAGTCTCTGAAGAGCATCGAGTCTAAAAATCTGAATTTAGTAGCGAGTCAGTAGATGTGGTACCTTTTTTATCTCATAGATCAAGTAGGATCTCTCATCTTCTTGAAAGATACTTAGGTATTCTTATAAAAATTTAAAAAATATTTTTTGTGGGAGATAGGGACATTAGGAATAATCCCAAGACCTACGATGAGACAATGTTAAATATAAACTTCGAGAAATGGATGGAAGCGAGTAGTCAGAAATTGACTCCATGCATTCCAACTAGGTTTGGTCCTTAGTAGATCCACCTAAAGGTATTGTATCTATTGGGTGTAAATAGATTTATAAAAGAAATTGGGTTGAATAGTAAGGTAGAGACCTATAAGGCAAGACTAGTTGTGAAAGGTTACAGTCAACGTGAAGGCATTGACTATAATAAAACTTTTTCATTTGTGGCCATGCCGAAATTCATCTGTACTTTACTTGCGATTACAGTTTTTCATGACTATAAAATTTGGCAGATGGATGTGAAAATTATCTTCCTAAATAGATATCTTGAGGAAGATATCTATATGGAGCAGTGTTTGAATTTTACATCCAGTGATGGTGATCACAAGGTCTACAAGCTACAAAGATGTATATATGACTCAAGCAAGCATCTCGGAGTTAGAATACTTACTTTAATGATGTGATCAAAATATTTGATTGTATCAAAAATGAGGAGCTGTGTGTGTACAGAAGGGTCAGTGGGAGTGCTGTCACATTCCTCGTATTGTATGTGGATGATATTCTTCTGATTGGGAATGATATTTCTATACTGATATCAGTCAAAGTATGATTGTTAAAAGAGTTTGCCATGAAAGACCTAGGAAAAGCTTCCTACATTCTTGATATAAAGATCTATAGAGATAGATCTGAGAAAATGATAGGACTTTCACAGCAAATATACATAGAGAAGGTGCTGAAGAGATTCAGTATGAAAAACTCCAAGAGGGGTGTCTTACCCCTTAGACATGGCATTCATCTCTCCAAGAAGATGTATCCTGACACACTTGAGAAGATCTAGTGCATGAGCAAGATCGTTTATGCTTCAGCAATAGAAAATCTCATATATGCCATGTTATATACACGACCTGATATAGCCCTTGTCATGAGTGTCACGAGCAGATATCGGGTGAATCCAGATGAAGAATACTGGATTACTGTAAAAAGTATCCTTAAGTACTTAAGAAGGACTAAGAATTTATTGTTGGTCTTTGACTGAGGATCAGAGCTGAAAATTAAAGGATACACCGATTCAGACTTCATAACTGATATCGATGATAGAAAGTCTACATCAAAATGTATCTTTTGTGTAGTGGTGGTGTGGTTAGCTGAAAGAGTTCAAGTAGTCGATCATTACAGATTCGACCATGAAAGCTGAGTACATCGCCACCTCTGAAGCTGCTAAAGAAGCCTTGTGGTTCAAGAAGTTTGTTGCGTAGTTGGATGTGATGCCATCAGATACTATTGTACTGTACTGCGATAATAACGGCGTCATAGCCCTTGCTAAGGAGCTCAAATCTCACCAAAAGTCTAAGCATATAGAGCAGCGGTTTCACATCAACGCGAATATCTCGAGAAAAAATTTGTCAAGGTGTAGAGAGTCGACTCCATGCTAAATATGGTGGACCTGCTAACCAAGCCTCTCAGCCAACAGAAGACCAAAGCTCACCTTAAGAAGATGGATCTTAGGTATATGGCCAATTTGGCTTTAGATCAAGTGAAAGTTTGTTAGATTTATACTTTAAAAGTCAATTGTTGGCTGACATATTTTGTAATTCAGAGTTTAATCTTGTACTTGTAATATTTTATTATCAATAAGAACTTTTTATTCCAATCATATTTATGTGTCTATGATTTGTCTTAGAAATTAACAAAGATGATTTTGTATATTCTTAAAGTATTGAGAATTTGAGACATACATAAATTAGTGGTTAATTTCTAAATATTTTGATTAAAGGATCGTCACGGAGGACAGTGATCGATCCATTCAAGTCGGTGCATGGTTCACCTTCCTTATGGATAGATGAGTCTTGGATCTACAGTGTAGGGACACTGGGGTGAGGGTGTGGGTGGTTGTTAGAGAATAACTTACACTGAGCATGATCAATATGAGAAATTGGTGTAAGTGGTCCTTTGATCTACAGTGTCATCGACTATTCACAGCGAGGCTATTAAGTTTGACTACACGTCCACTTGGTCCCTAGCCATTCAGATCCTTACTGTATATGTTGACTTCAATAGGTTCAGATTTACTATTTGGAGTAGGATGTACCTAGATAGAATCTATCAATCTTGATAGAAAAGAGAAGTCCTATGCGATTCATGAGACTGAGTTCGGAAAGTCTTTAGTCAAAGTAAGTGTGGATATTGAAAATAGTTTCTACGGGATTCACAAATAAACTTGAGTTAAGCTAATCTTGCATATGACTGACGATGGGGTCTGACAAATTCTCCATGACCTCCATCAAATTGATACTCATAATAGAAGAACTGAATCATATGATAATTGCACCTAGAGATTCATACTTTCATTCTACTGGATTGCCATTACATACTGCTAGGTGTCACTGATAGATTGTGAGACTTATCGGACGTCATCTTGATGATCGATGACCCTCAAAGAGTAGAGTTGGAATTATTCAATGCATTGAAAGAAGTTTCGATGATATTATGATGGAGATCACAATACATCTCACTATCAGATAGAATGAAATCTATGGGGTCACACATTAAGAGATTTAATCTTGAATTAACCAATTGAGCTTATGAAGTTCTAATTGTGTTAGAATTTATTGAAATCCTATTAAGTTTAAGAGAACTATGCTAACACATGGTTAAACTTAATTCTTCTCAGGACTTCAATTGGATCAAGTTCATTGCATTGAACTTAACCTAAATCCATTAGGATTTAGCTGGGTACCTAATTGTGAGCTCAAGAGGATTAGATCATGTCAATGAGTTAGCAATTTAATCTCCTCTTTATCTCTTTGAAATTTTTTTTTGAAGCAGAGAATTGATGGAAACATGTGATGGTGCCATCCTCCCTTTTTGGAAGGTCCAAGGGGCACCAACCCTTGGAATGGAAGGAAGAAGAGAGAGAAGCCACCCTTCCTCTTGGTTTGGCATGTAAGGAGTGAGAGAGGAGCCACGCCCCTCTCTTGCATGAAAACCCTAGAATGGGGTGCCAAGGGTTGGCACTCCAACCTACCTGCCTCTTTTGATGAGGAGCACCCTGTCAGTTTGTCTATTTTGATTGGGGTGCCCTATCTACTTACCAAAAGGGGTTATGATCCTACCAATTAAATCTGATTTTAAAAAAAAATAATCAAATTAAAAGGATAGAAATTCTTGTGAGATAAGGACTAGCCTTTTTAAGTTGATTGGTTCTTGATTTGGATCAAAGAAGGGTTTATATAAAGAGACAGTCTCTTAGTGTTTCTAATTAATTGAATTTTATGAATTTAAAACTCTCCTCTCTTCTCTCCATGCCTCACCCTCTCTCCCTCTTCTCTTTCCCATGCCTAAGGGTTGGGTGTCAATCTTCCATATGTCAAGAAGAAGAAAGATCTTTTCTATAGTAAGAACAAGGAGAAGAAGGCTGCAGTTTAAGGGTTGAGTTGCAGTCAAGATCATTCGCTTATCAAGGTTCAAAGAAGTAAAATCCTACTTGGAGAAGAAAGATCTATCACGAGAAGAAGAATTCAAAGTTGACCCCGATAGATATCTGTAGAGGTCAGACACATGTGCGGCTCAAGGAGCTTCGAATCTGAGATCATCAGAAGCAGTGTATTTTTACCAATGCAAAAGTATTGAGATTTGATCTCATCTTTGATTTTATTTTCAGATTATATGAATGTCTTTATTTTTGAGCTTGGATAGGATTAGATGAGATCTAATGCATGTGGGATTAAAGGGTTTAACCCGATTCATTTTTCATTGCTCTTAAAAGATTTTTGAAATCTATGTATACATCCTACCCGATTTTCTAACAGGTCTTTACTTATGTTTCTCTTTAAAGTGGTTATCATGTGCTATTACGTATTCATATTGATAGTATTTGTTCTTCAATCTTATTTAATCCACCAATTTTTGTTCTTTGTGATATACCATCTTGGATTCTTTTTGCTCGATGGAAGGTAGTTTTCTTCTCTTTCTTCAAAATCCTCGGTGATAAATTTCTCTTGTTTAATCCATCAATTTTCTTTCTCTATAATCCATCATCTTAGGTTATTATTCTTTGATTTAAGATGGGCTTTTTTCTCTTTTACAAAACCCACAATGATTTCAAGGAGTCTCCTTAATACTCATTTTGGTAAGTTTTGATATCAATTTCTAATCCTTTTCAACAATTCGATGTTTGCATATGTTTCTGTTTAAAGTGGTTGTTTTGTACTATTACATATTTATATTGATGATGTTTGTTCTTCAATCTCATTTAATCCCCTGGTTTTCTTTCTCTATGATCCACCATCTTGGATTTTATTCTCGATGGAGGATAGTTTTCTTCTCTTTTGCAAAACTCTTAAGGATAAATCTCTCTCATCTAATCCACTGATTTTTTTTTCTCTACAATTCATTGTCTTAGATTTTTTTTTTGATTTGATTTTTTTTCTCTTTGACAAAATCCACAGTGATTTCAAGGAGTTTCCTTGATACTCTTTCAATAAGTTTTGATATTAGTTTCCAATCCTTTCAATAGCTTGATGTTTGCTTACATTTCTTTTTAAAGTGTTTGTCATGTGCTATTTTTTTACATATTCATATTGATAATATTTATTTTCAATCTCATTTAATCTACTGATTTTCTCTCTCTGCAATCCACTAACTTGGGTTTTATTCCTCGAGGATAGTTTTTATTCTCTTTTGCAAAACCCTCAATGATAAATCTCTTTCATTCAACCCATCGATTTTCATTCTTTGTAATCCATCATCTTAGGTTATTATTCTTCAATTTAGGGTATTTTTTTTCTCTTTTACAAAATCTATAGCGATTTCAAGAAGTTTCATCGATACTCATTTCGGTAAGTTTTGATATCAATTTCAATCCTTTCAATATCTTGGTGTTTGCTTATGTTCTCTTTAAAATGGTTGTCATAAGTTATTCCGTATTCATATTGATATTATTGTTCTTCAATCTCATTTGTTCCATCAATTTTTTTCTATGTGATCCACCACCTTGGATTTTGTTCCTCAATGGATAGTAGTTTTCTTTCTTTCGCAAAACCTTTGACGATAAATCTCGCTCGTTTAATCTGCCAATTTCTTTATCTATAATCTATCATCTTAGATTTTTATTCTTCGATTTAGGATAGTTTTTCTTTCTTTTACAAAACCCAGGATGATTTCAAGGGGTTTCCTTAATACTTATTTGCATAAGTTTTAATATCAATTTCTAATCCTTTTCAATAGCTTGGTATTTGCTTGTATTTCACTTTATAGTGGTTGTCATGTGCTATTGCATGTTAATTTTGATAACATTTGTTCTTCAGTCTCATTTAATCCATCGATTTTCTTTCTCTATGATCCACCACTTTGGATTTTTATTCCTTGATAGAGGATATTTTTTTCTTCTCTTTCGCCAAACCCTCGGTGATAATTCTCTCTTGTTTAATTGGCCGATTTTCTTTTTCTGTAATCCATCATCTTGGATTTTTATTCTTCAATTTAGGATAATTTTTTTCTCTCTTTTTCAAAACCTATGAGGATTTTAAGGAGTTTTCTTGATACTCATTTTGGTATGTTTGGTTAATTTTGATCTTTTTCAATAGCTTGATGTTTGCTTGTGTTTTCTTTTAAAGTAGTTGTCACGTGCTATTCTGTATTTATATTGATAATATTTATTCTTTAATCTGATATAGTTGTAATTGTTCTTGCTCTTTGCGTTGAATGATGTTCATCAGATAGATTGAAAATTAGCTAAAGTTAGATCTTGCAGAAATGTAACAAATTGAGAGGTATGAGATTTATTTGATTCAATGCCTTGATGGGAAGCTTGGCCTGTGTTGATATTTCAGTTGTAGTTGGTGACGAACATTGCTTGATCAGAAGTGATTAGAGTTTTGAGTCGGTCATGTTTCACATGATGAGCATGGGATTGCTCAAATTGATGGATTGGAGAGCAAGAAGAGCCATGCTTAGACAATTTACCTACTACTCCGCCAAGGCACTGGGGTACCCCTATCTCACATCCAGCTAATACCTCTCATTACTCCTTACTGTTGCGGGTACCTCCTTCCTTTGAAGTACTGAAAATTAACTTTGATGCTTTCCTGTCCTCAAACTCAACTGCTATAGGATATGTTATTCAAGATTCCACTGTTGCTCTGTTGCAAGCAGGTGGAAAACAGATTTTGCATTAATTAGTTCCATTGGCTGAATCTCAAGCTGCTTGGTTTGCTATGTTTAATGCAATCATTGACTTTCATGCACAAAAAATATGGCTTGAAGGTGACTCATCTACTGTAGTATCTTGATTGTAGTCTCCTTCTACCAATATTTTTAAGTATTCACCTTTGAAGCCTGATTTCATTCTATGGCAATCAACAGTTTCTCAACTCGAGGTGTCCCATATTCCCAGGGAAGCCAATCAAGTGGCTAATTATCTAGCTCATAAAGCTTTATAGGACTCTTTCCAATGGGATAATCTGGCTGATGTTGATGCAGACTGTGGCTTATTATTGCAGGCTGATGCATATGGCATATTTTTTTCCGAGAACATAGTTTAGGCATAATGTTATATATTCTTAGTGTCTATTTGATATCCATATTCAAAGATAAATTGATGGTGTTATCTTGCATATTGGGTGCTGCTATTGGATGTCCATTGATTTGCACTATCTTCATGGTTAATGAAACCACTATATTACATGCCATCGACAGGACCGGGCTATCCATGCTTGTATCAATTTTAAAGCCACATGCAGATACATGTTCCCTATTTAAATATACTTGGGGGCTACTATTTTTTATCGCATTATCCCTTCTGTGCTTCATACTTGCCTATTTCTCTGTGCTCAGCCATGTTTTTCATTGTCTTTTAGGTCTACTTATACTGTGTGTGGCAGATTCTATATGGACTATTGAATAGTTTCTTTGCTCCAAACCATCTCTTTAACTGCAAATTCTTGTTAATTATATGGAAGCGACTACCTTTGTGGAGATTGATTGCTGCTCAGCTATTTTCTCTTTCCGAATTATAATGCATACATGGTGCTTCTTTATGTGTAGATGGACTAATCAATGTCTATTTGTTTATAATCCTATCTTAAAGCATTGGAGGCCGGTTTCCCTGGGATGTCATGGTTATTTATTTATCCTTCTAAATTTCTATAGATGTACAGCCTCAGCTAGCATCTTTGGGAGTTCATAGCTATTTATGTAGATTGCGGTTCTCATCCACTTCAGGTCTACTCTACTATTCAGTAAATACCATGCAGCTTCTTCACATGACATATTGTTAAAGTTGGGGGCCTTCTCTTATCATGATTGGTATTTGAATATGGTAGAAGCCTAAGCCTCGTTCTTTCTTCTAAAACTTATATACTGCAATAATAGCATATTTTCATTATACTGCACGTACAAAGGCACCTCTCATACTTGCACAGTTTCAGGTCATACTCAATTGGCTTGTACTAATATAGAGCTTCTTCTTATGCTGGTTGTAGAGCTTCATTTCAGTACAGACAATGGTGGTTCTTCACTCTAAGCTTTGTTTCACTTTGTTCATCTAAATATTTGCTATTTTCGGGATCTCTATGTATCTTCGGTAACAGCTTCTCTAGGATGTTTTGTTTCCATATGTTACCTCGGTTTTAGTTTTTGGTTTGTATCCTAGTTTGTTTTGCTTCTAATGATTTGTACATTCCCCTTTTACTTTAATAAAGCATCTGTTTCTCCTTTTACCTAGAGAGAAGAAAAAAAAAAAAGAGAGGTATGCTTAGAGCCTGTTTGGGTGTCTAAATTTATAATCTTATCATAAAATTCCCGATGAAATGTAGAATTTGATCGTATAGAATAATTATATATAAAATTTTATTATGAAAAAATTTATATAACTAATCATATTTTATATTTGAATGGTAAATTAAGGTGTCTTTCTTTCTTTCTTTTTTTTTCTCTCTCTAATTTTTTTATCAAAATAACAATTTATTATTATCAAAATATTATATTAATCATTATAATTATAAATAATTTATATTAAAAAAATATATTTCATGTACTTTTAGAATTTAAAATTAAAATCTATGAAATTTATCTCTCGATGCCTGCTACTCGAATCCGATACACGCACACACTAGATGACCTAACCACTCCCTCAACCAATAAGCCTAGTTTATGTCTATTTTAACTTGATTGATAATATATTCATACCGTTTAAATACCCAACTCAAAACCATGACCATCGCCCAAGCTTCCCCGCTCCAAGCCGCCCACCCGTTGAGAACGGAGGAAAAACCGAGGGGAAAACATAGGAGAAATCAACGAAAACAAGGAAAGTCGGGAAAAAAAGGAATATGAAAGGTCAGACCTTTTCCTACGTAGATTTTTTTTTCCCCTCCTTTCGCTTCTTTTCTTTCATTTCATTCTCTTTTCGGGATCTGTGGGAAGGAGAGCACCTGAGGGAGACCGGAGGGTTTCTGAGGTTCCGATTAGGGCGGGGGAGGCCGTCGGCAGGGGGGATGTGGGGAAGGGAGAGGAGGAGGCGGAAGAGGGCGAGGAAGGAGAGGGCCGGGAGGGGAGGAGGCCGTTGGCGGTGGGGGGAGGGTCGGGGAAGGGAGAGGAAGAGGCGGAGGAGGGCGAGGAAGGAGACGGGCCAGGAGGGGGAGGAGGCGGCGCGGGAGGGAGAGGAGCAGATGGCGCGGGCGAAGAAGGGGTTAGAACGATGGCGGTGCAAAGGTAGAGCCGATAAAAAAATGTGCATCGGAGGATATTTTTTTCCTATAGGATTAGCCACTTCCCATTGTTCTTTTATCCCATAGTTCTATTACCCCAACAGTGACTAGGAAAGGAAACGGGATTTTTATCCGTAGGATTCATTGATCCTATAGGATTTGGGCCATTCCTATCCTTTCCAAACACGCCCTTAGAGATTTCAGATGAGTGGCACGAGATTGAATTAGTTGGGGTGTTAAATTGAGAGGTGAGCAGGGTGCATATTGGATGGAAGAAGTGCTTCATGGAGTTGGGGATGCCCATTTATATATCTGGATTTGGTGCCTTTGCGAACTGATGTGAAATTGAGTTGAAGGACAGAGCTAACGGTAGAGCTTAGATGGCTTGATATGTGGCATGGATGATAATGGAACATAAACTTGAAAGAAAATTGAGTTGGTTTCAATTGTTATGATGTCATAATGCAGGAATTATGGTATTAATTTTTAAATCATCTAACGATGACAGTTCCCTCGTTTTTTTCTAGAGTTTGAACATAGTGGCAGACATTGATATATAAAAATTTCAGTCTTATTCTTTACATTTGAGGCCTTCGGTATGGTTCTTTGATACAGGAGGTTGTGAGGAAGCCCAAACTCAAGAAATAACTTTCAAACCATTGATTTGATCCAAAGGATCTTTACAAGAAAGAAGCAGAAACTGAGGAATAAAAATTTCCACTGATTAACTTATGATTAGAACTCCCTGACCTTGAACTTCTTAGGAATCCTTGTTGTACATAATTAGGCCTGCACATATTCTTGTTCTCATATGACAACTTAACTTTTTTGGTCTTATACCATCTACAATGAAGTCATCCGCTTTGAGCCTACAGGTGCCTCTGACCTATTTTGGTCAAACAGGTTCTGATCCTTCAGTTGCTCTTTTAGAAAAACTTCTTAGAATGTAGGATGACTCATTAGTTGCTTTGTATCTTCCTTTTAAGTTATTGCTGGGATATTCTTAATCTGTTTGCAGCTTCTTAACAGCACTATGTCTCTTTGTTTATTGTGTTTTATTATATTCCTCAGTTCATAAATCTAAGAACTATGAATCATCATTTTGCTGACTTAATTCCTGCACACTCCATATGCTCCATATTTTATTTAATTGTTTCATTGAAGCATCAGGAGTTTCCATGTTTAATCTAATTTTTCACTGAAGCATTGGGATTTCCAAGGGCAGTTGGTTGTGATATTTGTAGGTTGGTTTTGTCCCTAATTGCTTATTTCTAGCAAGCTCTGAACATTCCTAATACGAGCACATTTAGGAATTTAAAATGTTAAGGTTCTCACCTAGTACTCTTTACATGGTGTACAAGCCTGATAACACAGGATAAGGAAGTTTAGAAACGTGGAAGTTTGATATTGGGTTTCCCTTTTTACTATGTCCTCTGTCTCGCTCTGGTTTAAATGTTTGATGCCCATCTTCTCATCACGTCACCCACTTCAAGGTGTCTTTCAAGCTGGGATTATGTTTAATTCAAGCAATGACTGAATTGAAGTCCCGTTAAAATTAAGAAGACTTCTGAGGTCTAGTGATTGTTCAATTTGATAACAATATTGTCTTCAGAGTATAGGGTAATACAGTATAATATAAGCAGGTTAATAGGCTTGTTTGTTTCACATGGTTTGCTATGTGTATGTTACTTGGTTCCTAGATTGTGCAATTGTTTTCCATGTGTAGTTCTAGTACAATTGCTGGAATGTTTTATATTTCTTTTGGAGTATTCATTGTCAAATCATCTTGGGTGAATGAACTTCATTTTCCAATGCCCCTACACTATGTCGTGAATAAACTCGTAGAGTCCCAATCTATATTATGATTGCCTAATGATCTTTAGCTAATTATTGGTAATATTTACACACTGGTTTTCCCCATTGATTTACATCACTTTCTGTAGTAATATCCAGATATGAGACCCATATCATATTCAATGGGTCCCATGTATCATTTTTACTGTTTATTGCAGGCCTTTCTATGATATTCAACTTTGTTAAAAGAACCAGTAGAGCTCAGTGTGATCCAAATTCCTTTTGTGTTATCACAAATATTGAGGATTTCCCGAGCCCTTTGTCTTTCAAGTATTTAAGTTCATTTTTACCCCACAAATAATAAGAATACATTTTATGAGATGCTATTTTGAATTGTCTCATCTGTCTATAAAGAAAAAGCAACAAAATTAATGTAAAGTTTGTACTATCTATCCTAACAAACCAAGCCAAATAGAGGACATATTTTAATTATTGAAATTAGTTGTAAATTGTATCATGCAATTGTTATGCATCTATTCGTAAATTGTAGGTTTTGCAATTGCACTTTTGTTTCTAGCATCAGGTTCTTTATTTTTTTTCTGTTTTTGTCTAGCATGTTACTTATAGATTTAGATTTGGGGATGATGAAAAATCTATACTGAACTTTGCTTCTCATCACGTTGAGATTATATGTGGATAATAGGGGAAATATGCATATGAGTGGGTGGTACTATCATTGATGTTGTCAGGATGCTTTAGGCATGACATAGCCTAACCTATGTAGTTCCTCTCCTTACCCATTTTATGCAATACAAATTACTGCTTGTGAATGTTCTCTAAATGATGTGCGAGCATTGGTGCAATTGCAGCTATATCTGAGGCAATTCTAGTGAAGAATGAAGGAAAGATAAAAGAATTATTGGATTGAGAGGAGGGGACAAGATGAAGATTTGTTCAAGACTGGTGATGCTTAAGCTCCAGTTTGCACTGCAAGTGCACAAGTTGATAGGTTCCAACCAGAAATAAATTTTAAAATCTGAATTTAGAGGACTGCCTGAGGAGCTGAAACTTGGTCTGATACATGTTTCTGAGGAAGGATCATCAATGGTTCGAGTGAATGAAGCCAAAGGGTTAAACCAAGGTTAGTTGAACCGGTACTATGACTCATACCAGTCGGCTATCAATTCAATACCGTATTAACTCACGGTACGGTGTGGCATGCCGGTTTCGAACTGGCATGCCATTTTCTTTAAAGATTTAATGAGAAGTAATCAATTTTTTTGTTTTTGAATAATTTTAAGTCTAATTTGATGCTTCTTGACGTCTATTGGTGTTTTTATCATTCAGTATACCTTAAATGATGCTTGTTGATGTTTTGGAGTGATTTTTCTGTGTTGTCATGATATTGCTATGAACAATGCTACCTTAACATGGGAAAAATCTGACAAATCTATGTCATTAGGTTTGCTACCCCACCTTTTGC
>KE505220.1:217591-236889 GCA_000441515.1 Elaeis oleifera | reverse complement strand
TTATTATTAGAAGGGGGGGGGGGGGTGTTGAATCAGTTCATATTGCTGCGAATTGACTGGTTCTGGTTGGAACCGTCCGGTTTGGAGCAGTTCTCCTCATTTACTGAAAAAAGGGCTGAAGCATCTCGGTACTATACCGGTTCGGTTTGGTATGTGCTGAACTGAGCGGTTCAGCATGCCATGGGTTAATCAATAATGAGCAATGGCCTTCTTGTTTATTCTTTTTGTTGGCGAAACCACTCTGCATTTATGTCAGGCTCTATTATTCATACAGTCTCATATAATATTTTGCTTTTAAAGTGCTTCTAAAAGGTGCGGGCAGCATCCAACCAAGTATCATTATGATTTTTTCTTGTGGTGAATGGTAGGTCACTTTTAACTTAGTTTTTTTTAAAGAAAAAAAACCTGAAAATCATAACTATTATTCTTATGATCAGCAGGATAGAGTAACAGAGTGCTACTTATGGCGTTAAAGTGACACTTGGTGGAGCTTTTCTGCTGAGATAATATTGTGAAGGACTGGAGAAACATGTCAGGACAGTCAATATCATTACTTGCCCATTTGAAAGCAAATCATTTTTGGGGATTGATCTTTATTGTATTTGGGTTCATTTCCTTTGTGGGTTTTCCTATGCTGCGATACTATCCAAGATTCTTCCACAATCTGAAAATATATTTTATCTGCCATTCAGGATGACAGGTATGAAATTGTAGAACATGTGCATATACTATCTTATCATCTTAGATTGGTCCTGAAATTGGCATTATCTCATCAGTCATTTGAATTCCATTGTTTTGGATTTGAATAATTCATTGTTGAATATTGAAATGTGAGTATCATTTGTTCTGCTTGTATACTGTGAAAAGCGTATGAATGCCTCATTGTTAAGGTCTATTTGAAATAGTTTGGTATGATCTTCGGGCTTGACTTAAAAAATGATTAATTGTCTAGCATCAGATATATTTTAAGAATTGGGTTGGCAACTAATGACTTCATTGATAAGATATGTTCAAAAATGTGATATCTCCTAACACAAATATAGGGAAGAAAATACTGCAAAATTATGTGGATGGAAAGTTTGCCAATTCCTGCAGAAATACGTGGAGATGTAATGATTATGTACACCATGGTTTAGAACAATTGCTGCGGCCATGTGTTGGGGACCTAATGTTGGACAACAAACCTTATTGTGTACACCATGGTTTTAAGCAACTGCTTGCCACATGTTAGGGACCTAATGTTCGACATCAAATCTTATTGACCCTTATTTGGACCGCAAAGGCCACAATTATCAAAATATGGGCCTGCTGTCTTTCTGGCATGGCATATGGTTTTTCTCATATTTTTAAGGCAGATTTTAAATCAGAACAATCCTCACATATTCAATAGTTGGTTCGGCCGCCATTATTTATTAAGGCAGATTTTAGTGATTTCAAGTGAGACATCTAAAGAGAAAAAGGGCAATAGAATCTGAAGATCCTGTTACTTTGATCTTCTGACATGCAGAAATTAGTGATTTGGCTGAAAATGCTGCTGATTTTTTCCTTATTTTTTATGCTGTGAGGGTACTAAAATGACAGCCTCTTGATTCAATAGAATGAGTCTCTCTTTAGTTTGTAAAGGGACAGCCTTTTTTTTTTTGCAGAGTCTAGACAAAATGCTCTGAGTTCATTCCTCCTCCTTCCTCTTCTTCTATTTATTTCTCTAAATTTATATATTTTTTCTCTGTCTTCTCTATTGCTTCCTTTTCTTTTGTGCTTTTTTTTTGAATGAAGCTTCCTTTCTTTTGTCATTTTCCTTTTCTTTCCTTTACGATGTTCAACCTCCCCATCCTGCACCTGCCCATCCTTTTCTTTTTCTCATCATTGGATCTCAAGTGTCATCCACCCAGTTTGGTTGGGGGCTTGTTTCATAGATCGTGGTTGGATTGCTCATCTTATGAGCGATACTTATTTAGCAAATGATTAGAAGAAACAGTTACGGAGAAAGATTTTGATGTTCTGGAATTATGAATGATAAGGAGAAATAATTACTGAGAATCAACTTTAGTGACATGGGATGAAGTCTCAGAAGTTGTAGAAAGGTGAGTCAGTGTGACATTGTACATTATGCATATCTTTTCACAATAATGGTACATTTCTTATTTCTTTTGTTAATTTGCAATTCACTCACCCTGTTATGTGCAACTGAATGCTGCAGTTCCATTATTGGCTAATACTTTGTTAATACACTTCCTTATGGCTAATACTTTGTTAATACGCTTCCTTTTTAGCAGATACTACTGCCTACTGGTCCCCTTGACACTACCTATACTTGCCGTGGCAGTGTACTTTCATTGGCTCAGCATGAAGCTCTTCAAGCATGCATAAAATTAGTTCCATCAGGTCTGATGGTTCTCAATAAATCTTGTTAGTTCTAAACAGTATTGAATTATATGCTTTGCTGACCTGCTGCCTTGTTAAACATGCTTCTTGTGTCTCTTATACTGGTCCTTGGCTTTGTGAAGCTTTCTAAGTGTTAAAAGTGGCTACAGAGTGGGCTATTCTTGCAATTAAAACAAAACTAAATTCAACATAAAAAAGAGTCACTGTGTATAATTGTAACTCTTTTTTGGAATTCTATGACCTCTTCAATTCATTCTTGCAAGGGGTGTACCCACACATCTAAGTGGTCCATAGCATTGTTGCAATGAGTCCTTACTTGATTCAAGGGGATTATTATGGTAGTCACATGTTTATTTACATTAGCATAGCAAATTGATCAAAGTTACCTGAATGCTAGTTTTAGATTTTCGACTGAATTCTTTTGCCACGTATACTCTCCTAAAGTAGTATGGATTTTCGCAACTTCACGATTTGTAACTTCACTGCCAGTCCCTGTGATCAAAGACAATTTCTTCCAATCCACAGAAATCAAGGAGCTTAACAAGGGACTTTTGGGTGCGGTTAACAGGAACTCAGCCATATCTAGTGGGCCAGGAATTTCTGCTAGATCCTGACATGGAGGAACTAAAAAGCGCCACTGCAGTAGCCATTCCCAACTAAAATCCCAAAGATCTGCACAATGAAGATTTGTAAATTGGATTTTTCAAATTTGCATCTGTAAATTTTAGCATTTTGCCTAGCAAAATCAGCACATTTTGCCAGGTAGATCTTATGTCACATTTTTGCAAAACCCTAATGAGATTCAACCCAGATGAGCACGCTGATCTGTTGTATATGCCTCCAGCTTTGCGTGACTTCATTGTGTTTTGGTTGGGATGACTAACCAGAACCTGTGGCCAGGCAAGCAACTCAAACTGGAAGGAGCAAGAATTCCAGTGGAAAGAATTCATGTCTCACCTGCGGTAAATATCTGTTAGTCTTATCTTCTGCATGCTCGGAATTCAGCAGTCTCCAAGAATTTATTTCATTAGCTGACCACTCAATGGGTACCATTTGATTATTGTTCAAGTTTAGATCTGGTGCCTGCTTACATGGATGCATGACAGTTATGCAAGGTTTCGTCACATGGACTCCGGTGTTGGAATCTGAAACTACCAGATTATGGCTGCAATTATAATATTTACTCATCACTTCTTTGATAAATGGCCACCAAAAGGAAGTTGGTGGTTATATGGTTGGTAGATTTAGACGTAGTTTGATAATGCTGTGGATGGTAAAGCTTTTGTCTTCAGAGCATTGAGTAGTAGAGATTTTCATAAAAAATTATTTGCTATTTGGTGACTATATCTCCGCAATGTTGTGGAGTTTTAATATTTGTTTGGTACCAAAACAGCATCTTAAGCAGGCTGATTAGTTTGACAAGAGCAAGATCTACCAACAAACAAGTGAACTAAATCAAGGACCCTAGAACAAAGTGAGGAACTACTTTTCAGGCAGAAATTCTAATTTATGAAACCTCATGGTAAAGTATGGTATCTCTCTTAATTTTAGAATTTTGTTGGTCTATAAGCTCTGAGGTAGGTTAAGGTAGGTATTGTGTGGGTAGTTGGGTTTCTTGACCAGTTGAGTTATTGTGTATGCGCACAAGCCATGGAGTGCTTGTCTAATGCAAGAAAATGTTTTCTATTGCGAGACGGGATGATGATTAGTGCAATTCTAGGAGTTGGTGCGATACACTGCAAGTGGTTGAACATTGAGTTGTGAGGTACGGCAGGTAGTGAGTTGCCAAGCATTTTCCACCAAGCAGTCCATGCCTTCATTTTATATTGCAGGGAGAGGCTGTTATTACAGGAAGAATGTGCTGTTATTCCAGATAAACCTGCTTTTGCAAAGAATAACCGTGAAAATGAAAGGTAGCTATGATTTATTCCTGGCTTAAAGCCCTTGTTTATTCTTACCTCCAACCCTCAGCGTATATTTCTTCAAGGAAATTGTAGCCAACAAAAATGAGAATTTAAAAGGAACAAATATTCATATTTCACTTCTTTTCTTCAATGAAATGCATTCCTAGAATATGTAAAAGCCATCTAATTGCCAACGAACAAGAAATCATCTTGGATACTCGAAGCTATCACTCAACATCTTCGAAGCTGCACGATGATAGTGATGCATTTGGTCCGTTTGGTTGAGGGATAAGTTAGGAGGGATAAGATAGAAGGAAAGCTTTGTAGGTTAATTTGTCCCTCCCCATTCAACCAAACACTCGTTTAAATTGGGTTAATCCTCCCTTTATCCCTCTCCAGCTTATTTTATTTCTTCTCTCCCTTTTCCCCCCTTTTTCGATACAAGGGGCTAATCTCCTCCGGCTATTTGGTATTCACCCCACCCATCAAGGTTGGAGTATGGGGACCTAATAGACTACAAAGCTCCCGGAACTAAGGCTTTATTACTTGGGAGTCTTATTACCCAGACGGCAAGAGGTGATATTATCCAAGCAATTGCATGATATTTATTTCAAACATTTCCTAATGTTGAACTAAATACAACTAAAGAAGGCAAATGTCCATAGTCCTCGGAGCATCTAGTAAGAGCCTCTATTAGCAAATTGGTGTAGACCTAGCTTGCAACTTTGCTATTTTTTTTACCAATAAATTTTGATAAACCATCAGTATTTGTACTCCGGACCCTACGAAGAACTAGTCTTAATTAAGCTGGAAGATGGGTGCGAACGACTCAACCACGGACCTACTGGCCAACTAAGATCCTTTGTTTGGTATTTTATTCTTTTAGCTTTTCTCAGTATATGAGGCTCCTTCTGTCTAATGATTAGATTTTGCTATTCATACCACTAATAGTGCAACCAAGCCAAACCAAGTCAAATAGCTGAAAGCTTGAACTCGCTCAATTCAAAATACTCGAGCTCGAAAATTGATTCAAGATTGACCCAACATTAATATGTTAAGCTCGAACGCTGCCCGATAACAAAAAATAATACTCGAGGTTGATTTGATTCGACGTGAATATTGATCGAGTTATATTCGACTTCGACTTTGAATTTGAATTTGAATTTGAAGAATCTTAGCTTACTAATAATATATGTATATATATAATAAAATAATATTATTAAAAATATATATCAATTTAAATAGGTTTGCGAGCTTTCGAACCGACTATATTGCTATTTGAGCTCGATAATAGCGGAATTGACTTAGCTTAGACTTGAAGCGAGCTCGATTAGCTGATGAGTCGCCGGACTCGTTTGCACTCCTGCATGTCATGATTAAGGTGATGCATATGTTATGGGAACTAAAATTTGAATTTTGACACAGCTGGCCTTTTCTAGCTGAATATGCATCGGTCTACACGCTTGTTTCTTACTTTTCTCATCTTTAAGCCTGGTCTAGTTACGTAAGGTTGAATATTACTTCTCAGACCAAACCCATTGATTGTTAAATGTTAGCCTTCTAAGCCAACTTGACTTTTACCACGTTCGATTCAAATTGGGATACAAGTGGCCCCAGCTTTTCTACAGCCTTGGGTGCGGTCCACTTTGTCGTCCTGGTGTGCAGACAATTCAGCACGTAGCATGTGAAAGCCATATGCAAATAATGTTGCGGGTTTTGCCTAATTGAGGATTAGTGTAAGTAGGCAAAATTAATTTTCTTGTGTTTCAGTTGAAAGAAAGTTTTCTTTTTTTAAAGTAAAAATATTAACTCTTGATTTAACTGTGGTTGAATAATTATTCTCTGGTCATGTTTCATATATCTCTTTAGTCCTAATGTTGGAATAAATTCTTTTTGAATGAGGTGCTTAGTTAAAAGAAAGTATTCTCTCTAAAAAGTGGAAATGACATTTTGATTCTTGATTTGATTGTAATTTGACAATTACTCGCTGATCATGCTTTACCAGTCTCTTTAGTCATGGTTGGAATATTCCCTAAAGAATACCGACTTTCACATTATGGACTACTCAGACATGCCTACATGCTCATCCCTTCATTACTATTTTTCTTGTTGTTCAGTCATTTCCCTGAGCCTCATTATGGACTACTCATAAAAAAAGCAGGCTTTAGGGAGAAGTAATTTTATTCGAAATCTCAGCAATAGAAATAATCAACACCAAAGGGAAATGGGGAGAGCAAGCTTGGCTTGTTTATAGTAATAGATAAATAGGGCATTTGTTTACTAAAATGATAACAATTGTAGCACACTCTAGTATCTGTATTTAAGGCTTGGCAAAGCACCCTGGACCAAACACACTATATAATAAACTAGTCAATCATTCATGAAAAGGATCATGTACAAGTTTAAGCCTCCTTTGGCCATCAACTAATTTAGGGTGTATTTGGATATTTGCAACTAGGTTTACCTGAATCTGGACTGCAAGAGGTGGCTCCTTTCTAGTGTTTGGACTGCTGTAAGTTGATGAAATTCTTGTGGGTCAAACTATTGCAGTATTTGTTTATAGCTAAAAATTGGCCGGAAGACAAACTATTGCAACTAGAAAATCTTTGGAAGCATATTTATGATGGCTCTAAATCCCAACAAGTTTGTTGGTTGGTGTAGGCATAATTAATATTATTTTAGTAATACAACCAAGTCCATCTATAGTTATCATTTGCAAACAACAAATATGTGATGTTATTTCCTTCAACTACGAAACTACTAAATCAAACATTGAAATTATAGTTGTAAATGCATCAATTACACCCAAATGTGATCTCATTTAAATGCATTTCTCATTTATAGATGTCCAAACCCAAAAAAATGAATATAATCTTGTCCCAAGGTAGTTCACCGTGCACTTTTTTCTCACGGATTCTTGAATATGATGAAGCACCATGCAGCCCTTAATTATAATGGGAAACCCCAACAACATTCTTGAATGATGCTCCTCGGCCCCCTCGTGTAAGCTCAAGCTATGATGTATTCAATCGATAGCCTCGTATTCTACAATATGCTCAGTACTGAATATCTTATTTTATTATATGTTGTCATGTTCACATGCTATCATGTGATTGGAGCAAGTACAAACAATAATTGCCATGTAGCACTGGTTAATTGAACAGCCCCTTAAGCATTTCTCATAAAAATTATTTTCAGCTGTATCCTACCAAGTTAGCATGTGAGAACAGCTATATATTATAGTAGTGACATGCATTCGCGCTTAGATGTCCCACTAAATAACTATTGAAATAATGATGTGATGACAATGATGATGATGGTGATAACCACCATCTAGCATACCTATCTCCATAATATGCTACTGTTGTGGGTCCACCCTTATTTCTAGCCTTCTAGGTACTATATAGTAAATCATCAAATGTCATAGGCCATGGGATCATCCTTTTTTTTATTATTATTATTTAAAAAAAAAAAAACTAGCATATCAAGCTAGGTTCCAATAACAATGTTATTTGACTGCAACCATTTTTGTATTTGAATCCTCCCTGATTTGAATTTGCACCGACAATTATTTATGTATTGCACGATAGCCATGATGGATGAGTTTACACCATTGACCAAGTACATTGAAATGTAATGGGGTTGATGTGATTATAAAATAGCATGCAATGCATGTGCAGGATCAGGATTGGTCCTCTCTAGCGTCGGTTTGAATTAAAGAGAACACCGACTCTTAGAGCACTATTAATCATCTCGATTTAAAAAGATTTTGAATCCTCTCTATTTTAGTATTAAATGAAGGAGGGCTGGTTGATCAACAATCATGGTCATCCCTCTCTCGTTCAATACCAACCTAGTAGATCCAAGCTCTTAAGAAAATTATATTGTATCTTGAGAATGCTCACTTTCAAATGAAGGGTATTATTTTTTTTATGTTAGTATCTCAACCATTAATATAAGTAATTTTAGTTGAAAATATGTTGAATTAAGCTTTAATAAAAAGGAATTTTACTCATCATCTACCAATCAGAAAAACCAATGCAACTAGAAAGGAATTGGAATGGGCTCACCTTGTTTACCATTGCAGTTGTAGATTCTAATACGGTGAATTGTTTATTATAGTGGCAAACAAAACCAGGACTTGATATACCAACCATGTAATGCACGGGTCAAATAGTTATAAAGATGTTTCTATGAGAAAACAATTTGACTTGGATGATGTGGAGCATAAGATGATTGACAAGAGAGGCAGTTGGCTCTTTTATATGCCTAGAAATGAGGACTTAAAATCTGTCACATGATTTAAATGTTTGGCGAAAACATTAGAGATGCGTTGCGGTAGTTTGTCAACAAGCTTTTGAAATTATTTCATTCTTCATTCATATTATAATGATCATTATCTGAATTATAATACTAATCATCATATGTATCATGCGCTCATCATGATAATTATCATTATAGAAACAATCATCATAATAAATGAAGAATGCAGAATGAATTGACAAAATCTATGAAAAAGTGATTATGAACAACTAGATAAATTCTTGGGTATGTCAAACCTATACTCCAGAGAGAAGAAAGGAAAAAAGGTTCATTGGAGAGCCTTAGAATCTTTGTCCATGTTTGTGTTGACATCAATATCCATTGAATGTGTACAGACCCTGGGGTCTCATGAAGGTAGCCTTCTTTCTTTTATAACGAAGATTGATAGTTATTTGCATTAATAACTACGATCTTTATTTTTGCGCTAGTTGTTCTCCTATACAGATAACTTTTCGTCCAACTATCTCTGGGCAGTTTAACTCCAGCAATAAACTACCCCTGTATTGTCTTTTGTGTAAATAACAAGTGGCTAACCTTGATCCATCCAAGTGCTAAGATATAATTGATTAATTAAATCTCGGTTGATATAATATTATCAACCACTTTTTATGGCTGCCTGATGATCCATTAATTTTTGGATGCAGGTAAAAGATAACTGCAATTTGCTACCCTTTTTGACTTTCAACCACAAGGTTGTTTGGAACTGAGCAAACGAGTACGTCATGCAGTCGGAATTGCATGTAATTTAGTGGCAACTAGATGATTTTCTTATATTTGAAAGGCTATTAGAGAAGATGATGTGGTTATCATTATCTTTTAGTTTGAAAAGTCAGAACCCAGAGGTTTTATGTTTCATGAAACACCCCCATTTTTGGTGTGCTTTTTTCTAGATGTAATTTACGGTAATGGTATTGGAATCTCGTGGAAACGGGTAATGGCATCGGAATCTCGATCCAAGTCCCATCCTTACCGTCTCACGTATTGGAATCCTATCAGGTGAGTAGTAGCAAAAATGGCTACGGCTGCATATCATGCGCACAATGTCCAGTGGTGTCCCGTCACGAGTTCCCGAATGCCAATCTCTAATGCTAGGATAGTAAGGAGCACTTCAACATCTCTTATCAAGAATTGATTGATTCTGATCTAAAGTTGTTTCATTTTTAAATGATATACTACCATGTTAGCATGTGAGAATCGTCCAACAAAACTGTGGACGTTGTTGTTTTTTTTCTCTCTCGATGAAGCAGGTGGTACCATTCTGGGGTAAATACATTCCGAGGAATTCAAGGACAAAATATCCTGAAATTGAATAGTGGTTGAAGAAAATTTCTGTAGATGGTATTCACAGAATAACCAGCCACGTATGATACCACCAAATCTATTGCATCATTCTCCCCTCTAAGGATACGAGTCACCACAAAACCCTTTAGATCCTGGTGATGCTCCAAATGCGTATTAATAATAGAAAAAAAAATTTAAATATAAATTCCACCATAGTTCGGTGCCCTTTGACCTAAAAAAATCCCAAAAAAATAATAAAGAAACAAAATAAAACAAGAATGAGCTATTAGGGAGCTACATATGCTCCGGTCCACTATATACTAGCAAGTAACCCATACATATTATTCTCTACCCAAAAAGAAAAAGTAACCCATATTATGCAGGATTTAATTAAAAAATATGAAAAACTAATATGGAGGAAAAATCAACAAAATTTAGAGTTGTTTGAAACATTAGATCATGTGCAAAATGCTGATAAATTTATTTGAAATGAGCAGACTCCTGGGGGAGGGGAGAAGCAAGTCAAACTTCTTCTCATAATTTATAATTTCTGTATTAATGCTAAAGATAAGCCCCAATTTTGCATTAAAAGTGGAAATAATCTCCACCAAGAATCACAAAAAATTAGTGGTGCTTGTATTATTACAATCACATAAAGGACACAATGTTCTTGTATATCTCTCTACTTTGTTTACAATGCCATTGCACTCACACCACCCAATATGTGGTCTCTTCAAGCACGATATATTTTTATTGAAAAAAATAGAAATTTCAAACATAGAATTCAATCCTTTCGAAATAGGAATCCCAAAAAAAGCTAACATAAAAGGCTATATTAGAGTATTCATTTTGTCCAACTCTAAAAAATGTGGACAAGAGAATAAGAAAGAAAAAAAAGAAGGAATGGGATTATGAAATATGGGAGGAGGGAGTCTTATCTTTTGGAAAAAGGAATAGGGAGACTTAAGCCACAAACTTTGTTGGAACTCCTATACCCATGGCTTGGAATAGAATGCTCATTTTCTCTCAAACACTCAATAGAAACACCAAATCCTGCCAATAATATCAAAAGACCTCCTCTGGTGTTTGTAGATTGAATGTCCTTCCATCCCCTTCCATGTCCTATACAAGAAAGAGACTTCGCAAGCCCTTTAATAGCAATGATGACGATGGGATTTCACCCAACAAAACCCCAAAAATCGAAGCAAATTGGACGACAAAGAGTGAAGACATAGCAATTAGGTTAGGGTTTCAAGCGCAGAGAGAGGGGGTTCAAATCCCTCCCAGAACCAGGGGACATAGAGAGAGAAGAGAGAAAAAAAGGATAAAGGGAGTGAAGAGAGGGTTTGAAGGAATAGGATGGTGGTGATGCTAGTCTCGGGCTAGAGAGGGAGAGAATATAGGATAGGGCCATGCCTCTCACTTCTTTGACCATGCTCGATCGGAGAGGTGACCATGCCATCACTATCCCTTAGTATACAAGGAGCAAGTGGGTGTCACTAGGAAAGGAGAAAGGTTGCAACATATGCTCTTCTCTATATTGGCATATGGAAGAAGGCATGCATCTCTATCCATACTGCTGACCAAGGATAGGTTGGAGTCACCAAGAAAAAGAAAGGCTGCGTAACACATTCAGAACTCGACATGTGGTGTTGGAGGGGTGGGGGAGCTAAACTCCTTGCTAATGGATGACAGGCTAAAATCACCACCACAAGAAAAAAAATGTAACCTACCAAGCAATAGAAGCAATGCATCACTCTCCATCTTGGACTGCACCCTTCTTCATGCTACTAACCAAAGACAAGCCATAGTCACCAATAAAAAAAGAGAGCAAATAAGATTTTGAGTGGAGAGAGAGGGGATGAAATCCCTCCAAGAGAGAGGGAGGTGGAGAGAGAAGAAAGGTGGTAAGAGAGTGAAGAGGAGAAAGTCATAGGGTCTTGAAGGTGTTGCCGCAGGTGCTCGATCTAGCATTGGAGTTGGTAGATCTAAAATAGCTGAATATCAGCACCGAACTAGTCAAGAGTGGCTGACTAAACCTACAGTTCAAGTCCCCTATCAAAATTATTTCCAACAGGGACCCTCCAATGCTCAAGTTAATTAGTCATCAGAGAATAATAGAAAGGAGAGAGAGAGAATGGAGCTTGAGAGCATACCTATAGATCCCTGTTGCCTCTTATTTATAGAGGGGTCAGTTGGCCATCTCTACAAAGGAGGCAGGAATGGACCAGAGAATCATAGTACTTCTGGCTTATCTATCCAGGATGAGCTATCACCCATTCAATCTTAAGCACATCCTAAATACAGACTGGATATAGTAATAATCTGGTGCATAATAGCCATCAAGAATTTCATTTTGGAACCTCAGCTCAGCAGGCACCAAGGCGAATAGGTCAGTGACTAACTGAGCCAAAGTGAACATCGATCATGCATGAGATAAACTGATATTTTGTATCAGATGCCCTCCACTCTTTAGTCCGAGCTAAAGGTAGCTCGGACGAAGAGAGTAAGAAGCTGACTAAAGTATTTCTTAGATTAGGTTAGACCTATTTTGCTTATTTATTACAGGGACATATAGCGGGGCTCAGCTGGGTGAAGTGAACTATCATCTATCTCAATATGCTATTAGTGATGATCCGTGGGAGCTTGGTTCAGTCAACCTCAAGTTGAGACATGTCGTTCATCGAATGGGGCTAATTGAATCAGTGCTAGTTTTGGGCCACCTCTACTTTCTATAAATTGAGGTCTATCTAGATTTGCTTCCATTTTTTCACTATGATAAGACTCTAGTGATTTCCAGCTGGGGTGTGGTGGCTCCAAAACTTTTTGATGGTCCTTTTAACACTCCTCTGATGACTGAGCTCTGGTAATTATCAGTACTTTCAAGGTTAACTCGATTCATCTTGGCTCCCAATCCCCCCTTGTTTAGTTTTAGCTTCTTTTCTTTCTTCTTTTTTCAATATTGTTCCCTAGGATGAATGGTACTGTTGGCTCAATAGAAAGCTAGTCAAACAATTAGGACCCACCTCGAGGTCATGGGACCATGTCTTCCTTGGGATATGAGTTTGAGAAGCTAGAGATCAGGGATGAAGAAATCTTCTACCCCAAATGCTTCCAATCCGCCCTCCACCCAGGGGACTTGGAGCTGACCCATCTTAGTTTGGGTCCCACCCGAGTACCTCTTGGAAGCCCAAGCCAAAGTAGTTAGATCTTTGATCCATTGAGAGGTTAGCTCGAACTTTATGAAAAGTCCTTAAGAGCTAGTCTGAGGCTTCCTCTGCATCCATTTTTTTCATTCATCTTTTTCATTTCTTTGGACATAGCCTTGAGTTTGGTAGTTCCAAACTCATGGTGGTTCATTATGGGCTTCACCACCTTCTGCTTCTTGTTTGGAATCCAACCTTCTATCCCACTTTTTCAGGCCTACTTTATCTTCAAGAGGCACCCCATAGAGCGGGATTGATGGTATATTTCTCCTCAAAGAGGGCATGGCTTGATCCAAGATACTCCTTCCTCTGTTCATAGGTAGGAGAGGTTTTTCTTTTATTCTTCTACTGATAGGAAGGCTGAGGCTTCACCTTATAAAGCCGACCTCAAAAATTGGTGATCTAAGCTCCATCACTAGGTGACACTAATCATCAAACCTTGAAGATCTTAAGCTCATGGTTCCTCTTTTGAAGGAGCTATTGTCCAAGCAGACCTTGTTCAATGTTGACCTCAGTCAAGTCTGTTAGATGTATGTCCTAGAAAGTCAATATAACAAGACACATTGTAATAGTTCTAAGACATATATTTATACTTAAATATTGAATTATCAATAAAATGGATATTTTTATCCATTCTTGTTTCATGTATCCGAAAATCATCCTAGGAATTAATAAATTAAAGATACATATTCTCAAGAGTTGAGATCTGAAGATATATATGATTAATTCTTAAAATACTTTCGATCGATGGATTATTACAGAGACGGTGACTAATCTGGTTAGATCGATGCACGGATCACTTTCTTCAAGATAGATGAATCTCTAATCTACAGTGTGGAGACACTGAGTGAGAGTGTGGGTGGGTATTAGAGAATATCAGTACTGAGCATGATCATACGAGATATCACATAGATATCTTCTCATTTGTCAGTGGTCGTCTCGATGCTGTAGTAGTGTGAGTAGTTCTTTGACCTATGGTACCTCGACTACTCACAGTGGGATTGCTGTAGTTTGACTGTATATAAACATGGTTTCTTAGCTAATTGGATTCTTGTAGTATATATTGGCTATAGTAGGTTCATTGTAAGAGTATGGTGCACACCTAGATGGAATCTATCGATCTTAGTAGATAAAAATAGTCCTATGGGGTTTGAGAAGCTGAGTCCTCAAGTCTGTGGTTATAGCAAGGTGATAGATGGAAGAATTTTCATTGATGTTACGATTTGGATTTGAGCTAATCGAATCTTCATATGACGGATGTTGAGATTTGATGAGCTTTCATAATCTCCATCTTGTTGAGACTCATGATAGAGGAACTAAACACACGATAACTACACCTAAGATTTTATTATTATATTCTACTGAATTGCCACCACATACTACTAGACATCACTAGTGGATTGTGAGAGCTTACTTGGATCATTCTGGATTGATGATCTTTGATTAGTGAGAGTTGAAAATATTCCAACCTATCGAAAGGTGTTTCGATGATACTATGATGGAGATCATGGTATATCTCACTACCAGACAAAACATAACCTATAGAGTTACACACAAAATGGGTTTGATCAGATTAAACGGTTGAATCATGATTGAATTATCAATATGATGGATAATTTAATTCAATTTTATAAAAGTTATAATATTGGATCAGCTAATAGTTAGTAAGAAGGACCTAATTATAATTATTGCAATCCAATTTCATAAGATCAAGTTGAAAGATCAAATTCTAAATAATTAAATCAGATTTAATTTATTTAAGATTAATCTAATTGAGTCTAATTAGGTATCTAGATTTCAGATTTAAATCCTAATTAGATTAGGAATGAGTCTGGAATGAATCAGACTTGAATCTGATTCGAATTAGATTCAAATTGGACTCAGATTAGATCCAGATTGAACCTAATTAGATAAAGATGTAAGAGTCCCAATCTTACTGGGACTTTCTCTCCTCTCTCACAGTAAAAAGGAGGGGCATGCATGGGGATGCATGCCCCTCCTTTGGCGTGTGATAAAAGAAAGAGGGTGCCGACCTTTTCCTTGGGACTCTCTCTCTCCTTATTTGACTGGGTTGGATTGATTCGAGTTTAATTCAAGCTCTTATCATATAAGAGTTTGAAATTAATTGATCGCTATCCCATCCCTTGGCCACCTTCTATAAAAGGGTGGGTGTTTGGGCTTGGTGAACAACAATAAAAAGAAAATCAGCCTAGGGTTCCACCTTATGCCGCCCCCTCTTCCTTCCACCATCCACACACCCAAAAGCCCTCTTCTAGTCAGCCACATAAATAAAGAATTCAGAGAGAGGGAGATCAAAAAAGGAGAGGAAAAGAAAGGAGAAGGTGTTCTCTAGCATCTCTCTACGTCCTCCAGTGCTGCGTGCTAGTAGTGCACATAGATCCTGTAGATCTTTTTCTACGATGGTCGAAGAAGAAGATCAGATCTAAACTAGCAAAGTGGAGATCTGAAAGAGAACTAGCACCTCGGTGGTTTTCGATGCTTTTGATCTGCTTCAACCCCATGTAGATATCTGTAGAGGTCAGATGCGTATGTATCTTTTAATGGAACCTACAGATATCCTCAGATCTGATTTGAAGAAAGATTTTGCGATTTAGATTGGTGATCTGATCACCAGATTATTTTCTTTATGAATAAGATGTATGCTCTCTTATTTTTATCATATGAACTAGATCTGTAGGTGTTAGATTAGATCTATGCATGCATAGATTATAAATAGTTTTAATCTACCTTCCGCTGCATGTTCAAAATAGTTTTAAAAATTCTGCATGCATGGCATCTCAAAATCCAATAATGGTATTGGAGCCATGGATTCATATGATTCAAAATTAAGTTGAAATCTGATTTTCAATCAAATGAGATCTGATTTCTAATCAGATCTAAAGTTATATGATTACATCTGAATTTATATGATAAGATTTGGATTGATATGATTAGATCTAAAATGTTATGATTAGATCTGAAATAAATATGTGTGAAAAATATTTTTATGATTAGATCTAATTTTATTCATGTATGAGATGTATAAATATTAGTTTAGATCTGATATATGTTAATTAATTCGACATCGATATGCTATAAGGTTATCCAGGCATAAGGTTTACCCCTTATGTTGTAAAGATTATCCTATATCGATGTTAAACAATTTTAGATCTGGTCTTCAATCATGTATGAGATATATGAATAATTATTAGATCTAAAATTAATTTTGAGATCATAAATATAATTTCATACAATTAATTTAGATCTAAAATTGAGAATTAAGATTTAAAATTTAAGTTAATGTATGATTAATTGGATATGGGTAAATCAAATTAGGTCTAGCAATTGGATTACACCTAGGGCTTTCGATTTGAACATAATAGAACCCAATCGATTTGAACGGTTGATCAAATCGAGTCAAGTGTTGATTAGGATTAGATCAAGAGTATTCAGGATCAAAATAGTAGTTGTAGTTGGTCGAGTTGATTGACATTCATATGTTAAATCGATTGACCCAAAGTTCAGATTCGGCTCAGTGGCTCGAGCCTGAATCACTTAAGCTAATCTATTTGAAACCAATTGACCAATTGATGTCTAAAGCAAATGCTTGAAAGGTGGTTATTTAATTAAGACCATTGATTCTATCAAGGGGGTGCCTCCCACCGATCTCTACTTATCTGATCAATTTGAAAAATTGAGTCTTGAGTAAGGTTGCTTGGTAGTTTGGTTTAACCTATGCCAATTAGTTTAGTCATAGTGATGAATGACTAGATGAGATTTAAATCAAAATCTCCTCGCACATATTAAGTCTAGCGATCTTCCACTATTGTAGATGTGCTAGCACGCTGCTGGTGTTGATTGTTCTCGGTTGGTCATAGTGGTTCGGTTGCATCGAAAATACGTAATCACTTTATAGCAAAGGGTTGCTGCAAGGTGATGATGGGGTTGGGCCCAATATCTATCAGGTGAGAGACCCAATGATAGCTTCACCTCTTGCATTGAATGGTGGATTTGACTTAACTAAAGAGTGTAGCCAATATCTATCAAGTAAACCTACATGACTTAGAGATCGAATCACTATAACATGCTTGAGAAGCATTGGACAAGAGTTGTCCACTCATCAGTGTAACGTGTTATCAATATCTGTCAGGTGAGGTTGACGTATATCAGTGGGACTACGTACCCACTAAAAATCTATGTCGTACTAGAATTTTTGTTCTCCACTCGAGGAGTGTGAGAGATCCGAGAAATAGTAGGAGCCTATATATTTTTTAAATTATAAAATAAATATAAAATTAATACAAATGTCTAACTAGAATATTTACTCTTCATAGTTTAATCATATTAGCTTCGAACCCTTTAGCTTGCATCTTAGAGTCCAACCATTTGACCAAAATTAATTTCAAGGATTGGCTCAAAAATATCAAGATAGTCTTGATTTTAGAAAAAAATAGGATACATGCTCGACCAAAACCCCCCTGCTATGCCAAGTCATCCAAGTACTGAACAAAGGGCAGCACACAAAAAATGGATGAATGATGACAATTGGATCAAGTGCTACATACTAGCCTCTATGATAAATGAGTTACAGAGCCAACATGAGCATATGCCAATTGCCAGGGCTATGATCACTCACCTACAAGAGTTGTATGGTGAGTAGAGCTGTACAGCATATTTTGAAGTATCGAAGAGATTCTTCAACTCCAAAATATGCAAAGCGCAGTCAGTCCACAATCACTGTATAACTATGATCAAGGTCCTGGAGGAGCTTGAGAAGCTCGGCATCATGATGCAGAAGAAATTGCAAGTGGATCTAATCTTGCAATCCCTTACTAGTTTGTATGATCAATTTATAGTAAATTATCATATGAACAAATTGGATTACACTCTATCCGAACTTGTCAACATATTAGTTACTACTAAAAAAATCTTGAAGAGTTCAAAGGGCTCCATTCTTGCTGTGGAGCAGAAACCTTCCTCCAAGAGAAAGTCTTCCAGAAAAAAGAAGAATAAGCCTGTGAAGAAGCAGAAGAAGGAGAAAAGCTGAAGAAGGACACTCTGAAGAAAGCTACAGACAAAGAAAATATTTCACTGTCAGAATGACGGCCACTGGAAAAGGAACTATCCACGGAATCTGGAGAGCTTAAAGATCAAAAAAGATGATAAACCTTCAGAACATATGCTCATTGTTGAATCCAACCTAACAATTTCCTCTACGTCTAGTTGGGTATTAGATTCTGATTCAAGTACTCACATATGTACTAGTAGACAGTAGAGGATTGAGACATGATAAGATGATTCTTCGAGTCAGTAATGGAGCAAGAATGCTGTTGAAGCCGTTGGAACCTATCCTCTTTGACTACCATCAGACTTTAGATTAGACTTAAAAGACTGCTATTATGTATCCATAGCTAGCTGGAACTTGATTTCTGTATCTGTGCTAGCACAGGAAGATTTTATATTCAATTTTAACAAAGATTTTTGTTTGATTTATTTGAGAAATAAATTGATAACACGAGATCTTTAATTGACAGTTTTATCACCTGTATGTTGATGCGTGTGTGAATGTAAATGAGCAATTAGTCAGTGCCATAGGTAATAAATGATCTAGAGATGATGTAAATGAAGGAACCAGATCTAGAATTTCAGGGTTAGATCTTGAAATTTTTTCAAGATCACGCAGCGGAAGACTAAATAAATCAAAATTTATTTTTAAATCAGAGAATCTCTAGATCTAAGATCCTATTACATAATTATTACATAGCATTAAATCAGAAATTAAATATATAGAGCATGAACTACATGTTGATCATATCAACATGTTTCTATACTACATCTAATTTATGTATTAACAATAGATCAGATCTATTACCTTGCAAGTTAGACATTTTAACCTTGTTGATCCGGGCTTGAGGATGATGTTGCAAGCCGCACATACGTCTGACCTCTAGAAGTCGTTCACACGAGCCCATGAATCTCGATCAGAAGTCCTGCTTCAGAAAATCAGCACAGTATGCTAGTACTGCGCTGATCCTTCTTTGATGGTTGATCAGGTGCCTCCTTCTTGATTTGGATTCTCCCAAAAATGAGAAGTAGGAGGATGAGTTTTAGATCTGAGATGCTCTTAGAAAAATTCAAGATGGAGGAAGAAAAGAGATGAACACAACAACCCTAGAAGAAGGCCCTCTTCTTCTTCTCG